>OMLB01022202.1:15680-25947 GCA_900302555.1 Myripristis jacobus
ATGCAATTACTGATGCTATCAGCAGCCACAATCTATTGTTTATGAATTCGCGCTTGACAGTGGTATTAGCTTGTTGCATAAGGTGTGAGGTGTACCTACAAGTGACTACTGAGTGTATGTGAAAGGGCACAGCAGGGGCATCACTGCTTACCTTGGGCTTTGGCACGTCGCAGCACTGAGTAGACCTCATTGCCGAAAGTAGTGTTACACTCGTAGGCCACTGCGTTAGCGCTGAGTCCGACAGTCTTAGCATTAGCCTTCACTCCACAGTGGTAGGCTGTAGCTGTGCTAGCGCTGTCCGCTACCTGCTTATCCACACTGTAGGTCTGTGGTGCAGAAATACCAAAACAATGAAAGAGGAAAATGAAGAGAAACACTTAGATGACTTATTCCAGCATGCATTAGGTTCAAGGCAGGGAAACACCCCGGCAGGTCAGTATGCTAATAAGATCATTAATTAAGCCAATGAATGCATTAATTAAAGTAATTGATGTATTAGTTTGTGGTGGTATTGTTCTAGATTTAATTTGTGTTCACAATAATATGTCTATAGACATGCAGTTGCCACCAGGATGACATAATGCCATGGCAGGTAATAAGGTTTCTGTATGTGTTTGTTTTTTGGTAATTTTTGCATTGCCAGAGATCAGTTGTTGGTGACACATTGGCCTGGTTCAGACTGCCAGCCCAAATCCGTTTTTTGTCAAATCCAGATTGTATCCAGATTGATTTTAGAAAGTCTGAACAGAAAAATACATACATAATAAAAATAACACAATGCAATTTTTGCAAATCAAATCCAAACCACATCTGGAGGTGGTTTGAAATTTGATTTGTTTCAGATTTGTACAGATGTGTCTCAGCCCAGATGCTCTGGACACTCAAACAGGATTTCAAAGTGTCTGTTACATCACTTGAAAGGCGACACACAACCACAACGTCAGTTCAAAGTGATGGAAGTGTATGATAGCGACTGCTGTTACCATGGATATGTTAATTGATATCAGTCTCCTCTGTCGCTGAATTTGTCTAATGTGACGGAGGTGTTGTGCACCATGAGTTGAAAGTACGATTGTTTGGAGGGTGAGATGACGGATCTCCATTCTTCGTGCCTCTGTGTTAATAATCGGTATCTCCAGCATGTAGAAACTGATGTCTACGTAGTTACCATAGCACCCATGCAGACACAAATAAGTAAACAAGTATAGTGTGATCTGCATACAGATGGACTGTATTCTTTCTAACTTTATTGCCTAGTTTATTTCTAAAAGTTGTGAAATAAAAGTGGTCCTAAAATAGTGGCACACCTTTTTTAATATGCATGAAGCTGGACTGATAAGTCACATAAGCCAAAACAGCTTGTGTTCTGCCACTTAGATAATCTGCAAACCAGTTTCACAATTTTTCATCAAATCCAACAGATTTCAGGCATTTCAAAAGAATTTGATGGTCGACACTGTCAAAAGCCTTAGATAAATCAATACAAAGGGCAATACATCCTGCTTGCTTATCTTTTGCACTATATCAGCATCATTCAAGACATTTGATGCTACCATCACATTGCTATGCCCTGATCTAAATCCTGATTGATAATATTTTTCACAAAAAAAAAAAAAAAAAAAATCTCACGTGATCATTTACCAGTTTCTTTAACATTTTGGCTAGACACAGACATTTAGAAATTGGTTGATAATAATTTAATACATTGGACGATGATTGCTTTTGACCTTGAATTTCTTAAAAGATGCATGCTTGTCTGTAATGGAATTAAATATATTCCTAAAGTAATCGAGAGCTGACAGTGGCTCGGAAATTGCCATGGTAAACCCAGTATCACTGTGGTATAAATAAAAAAAAAATTGCTTGCTCAGATAAGTGTTTGAAATTCCTTTTGACAATAATATATGGTTTGGATCTTTTGTTTTACTGGGCAGTGGTCACTGAAGTCAAGAGTAAAAATGCCACTGGATTTATAATGCTGAGGTCCATTGGTTAAAATAATATTTTTGCATTTTTTAGGGTTAGGCAGAATAGGGGAAGAAATAAGATGCATCAGTTTAATTTGAACCACAGATTTTTTTTTTTTTAATTATCATAGACATTTGTTAACCAATTAATGTTCATATCCCACAGGATAAGAAGATGAACTATCATCAAAACTGAAAATCAAATCAAATAAATCACCTACTGCATCCGCAGGTGCAGAGAGAGAATGGTAACACCCAATAACCAGTAGCTTTTCACAATTGTTTTCCCCAGACATTTACTGCCAAGAGTTCAAAGCATTTCGGTTTAGATACAGATGAGATACAGGCAGATAAAACAATTTTTGAATGGCAACTCCTCCATCACATCTAAAAATGTTAAAACTGCCACAAATACAAATATCAGCACTTTTGACTTTGTCCGACAATCATGTTCCAGAGGACACAAATATGCCAGGATCAGTTTGTTGCCTCCATACTTTGATATAATCTATTTTAGAAATAGGGTTATGCACATTGATATGAACAATTCCAAAGCCCTTGTGATGCAAGAAACTTTGCATGCACAAATTGGCAGCCTGACCTCCCTCTGAATTTAAACCATGACCTCCAGAGCCACAAGCAGTGCGACTGAAAAGCAAAGAAAATGGTAATGAGTCATGTTTCCAAACCAGGGTCATGGCCCTTTGACTTGCTTCCTTTTGTGGAAAGGAAACAGACCATCATCTAGTTGTTTAAATCAGCACATCCAATACTAGAATATTAAAAACAAGGGGAGTGTCATAAAAATGGTTTGGACTCACCAAGTCTATTTGCTGGGATGACAGAGATGTGACACACAGGTAGGCTTGTGGCCGGTGACCCGAAGTGGCCATCTCTGCATTTAAGCATGGGGCAGAGAATAGTCAGTTTGAGGAGGCATTTAAAACTATAAAATATGTTGTCCATTAAAATGCAGACACCTAAGCCGTTGGGGTGGATGCCATCATTCCTTAGTTAAAGTTAACATTATCAATAAAAACAGCATGAAAAGCTTATTGGAGCCAGGTGTGCAGGCTAAGGGTCCTGCTAAAACAAGCAATGCCTCTCTTAAAAGGAGCGACTGAACCAAGAAAAAAATCTGCTTCCAAGAGACTTTACAAAAATCTAACAGTCTGGTAAGATCATGCTGTAAAATTTCTGACCTCTGGTTGGGAATATCATTACAGCCAACATGGGTAATTGCATTTCGTATGCAAGAGTATTTGGCCAACAAACCAGAAACCAGAACCAGAATGTCAGTAACCTTCGATCCCATTGGGTCACCACAGATCTCTTAATGTTCCTTACACCTAAATCTCCAACAATAAGTGCAGTTGGAGGAGAGACTGGTGGTGGTGTGTGGTGTGAGGGAGCAGGTAGGAAATGGCGGCCCATAGAGTGAACCAAAGGCTTCATGCTCCATGGCACTGCTGACAACTCTCCCTGACTCTGTGAAGGAATGCGCCACATGGAGCTGCACCCTGGCCCATGCTCAGAGTGCACTGTACCAATCTGCAGCTCAGGTCAGTGAAGAGCAGGTGGCTACACCCCTCCCCAATGGATGGCCTGAGAGCTGGCTGGCATCAGGTGCAAAGGCGATGAAGAGGAGCCCGTCACTGGCCCGGGGCTCCAACGCGCAGCCAGCATGGGTTGCTTGGGTGCAGGAGACCAACAGGCCAATGGGGGGAATTCCTGAAGATGCAGGATGCTGTTATTTCTGAGCTGGATCTCTTGAGGCTGTTGAGAATGGTAAAACCGCCTGGTGTCTCTGCCAACAACAACTCAGCTCTCAGCAGGCTTGATACGGTGGCTAGAGCAGGATTCAGGGATCCTCAGCCAGACCAGGGGCAGCCTCTGGAGCTCCAATATGTTTATTTAGCTAGTTATTTATTCTTTATTTTCTCAGTGTTCATTCTTCAAATTGGTTGACAATGTATAATAATGCTGAATATTCTTTAATAAAGTTACTTGTTTAAGAAAGCAGCCTTCTGAGTATCTTTGTATAGTCATATTGGTGCAAAATCAGTCTGTTTCATTACAGCTCAAAAATTCACTGCATCAGCTGCCATACTGGCAATCAGTGAATTTTTCCCTTCTAAAATCAGTATCTGTATTGGTTGCAAAAATCCCATATCAGTTGAGCACCAGTGGACAGTCACGGGAGCAGCTCATACTGGCTCTGTCCTGGACATTGCAACCTGTGGAGCCCAGGACAACAGGTTGTTTTGCCTGGGTAGTAACAGCTGAGAACTCTAGGACAAGTTTGTCTTTCTGCTTGAGTTCAGCCTCATGACTGAGAGATGATTTTGTTTCATCTTGAGCAGATAAGATGACTCACACACAGCCATCACTTTAAAACAGTCCTTAAAAACCAAATCCTTAATCCAGTTAAAAGATATAGGTAAAAAGAACAACATTTAGAGAGTGCAATGTAAAAAGAGGCTGCAAACCGGATAAAAAATCAGTTTCTGGCAGAGCAACTTGTGGGTACATACATATGCAAGCACATGCGCAAAATGCCTGTGTCAACTGAGGGTCAGGGTTGTAGTCTCCATAAACCATTTGGGTGGCCACTTAGAATGACCTGAGTCAGACTGCAGAGACACCAGTCATTCAGGCAACACTGAGGATCTACCCAAGTATGGAAACAGTTGAGGTTTTATGCTTGGCCATGTGGCTGATCTTTTATATTACTGTAATTCTATGCTTAATGTTTCCTGCCTTCATCACATTGTCTGCCTTTTCAGTTAAACTATTGATTTTAGCAAAACTCCTTTAAACTGTCGAGGATTTAAGAAAGCAGGAGTGGGACAGACTGAGGCAAGCTGCAACATGTTCAGAGAACAAAGCCTGTGGAGGATGGATGCACAATTTGCAGGTGACCCAGCCATTTATCAGTGGAAGTATTATCCTGCAGGGCACCCCTCTTTTTCTCACTCTCTCTCTCCCTTTCTCTCTCTCTCTCTTTCTCTCCCTCTCTCATTGTCTCTCTCCCTCTTTGTCCCAATTTTTTTCTTCTGATTCTGGGCAAGTGCACACATACATAACACACTAACATACAACACACACCACATCTAACACAAAGATACATACATCCACCTGCATATCCACACAATACCTCTCTCCCTCTCCTTCTTTCTCCCTCTCCCTCTCACCACACACACACACACACACACACCATTTAACAACACCCAGAGATGACAGAGTTCAGAGTTCATCCTTTGAGCATGTGCACTGATAAGAGTGGTGACAGATATGTGTGCATATGCGTGTGTGCGTGCACATTCGTGTGTGTCCTACTCAGAGGCCACAGAGTGCAATAGGGTAGTGTGCTTGCAGCGTGTGCAGTTTTGTATCTGCAATATGAGCTACACTCAAGTTAATAAAAGGTATAAGGGACTTTTTAGACTTTCCAATGAAGCACTGCCACAAGGCAAACTTTCAAAATACAAAATAAGTAGAGTGGCAGAGCCTACCATTCATAAAGGTAATTGTCTCCTACTTATTTACTCAATAATTGTGTTGTTGACAAAACACTGCAAACTTAATAACTGTTTTTGGCTCTGCACATTAGAAAATGAGATTAGAATGCCACCACAGAGATCTAATAAAATGTCGCTAAAGTTAATACAGAAATGCTCATTCATCCATATATGGTGCCAATGTATAATTAAAACAATAAGGAATATGGAAAAGATAAAAGATTTTTTCCAGCATGGATGCAGAAAACAGACCAAGTATACCGGTTAAGCCTCTGTGACTGGTTTTAAATGATGCACTCCCGCATGTGCAGTAGATAGGAGAAAAACAGACTGAAAAGACAGCAGTGTTCATTAAAACAAGGCTGTTTCTTTCCAGAGCCATGGGCAACTAATGGAGCTTTCCACTGAGTTGGGAACCAGAATAAATCCAACTTCCTACATGGAAACGTGCCAAGGAACACGAGTTAAGTTTGAACTCCAAGTCAGAATTGTGGGCAAGCAACACAGTCGACAATAAACAAGCCATCTCTCTGACTGGATTTTTATTTGAAAACAACTTCAGCTTTGATCTTGCCTTTTCTGTAGTCTTTACTTTACAGCGGTATAGCATTATAGCAGAGTTTTCCCTTCATTTGATGAACAGACCTAGCACTAATCAGTGAAGGGGGCTAGCTGTAGCTAGCCTAGTTAAGCTTAGTGGCTAACATTACAGTAAGTATGGTTTCTCATTAGTCATTTACTGTGGACAGGTTTTTTTCAGGGCGTACATGTCGTTTGCAATGGAACACATTCAGCACGAAGGTGGGTTCCAACTCAGAAGTTGGAACATCTGACAGTCAGTGGAAAGCTCCATAAAACACAGCTGATTCAGCTGTGGTATAAACTGGGCTTGATGAAACACTACTGCCTCTTGCAAACTGGGTATGGCAGGATAACTCATATTGTATATTTGGATGGACTGTGTTACCCCTGAGGTTTATCACCTTAGACAGAGCCAGGTATGGGAAGCTGTCCATGGCCAGTATCATCTCCTCCCCAGACCCGCCCTCCATCTGACCTCGCAGGATTCGAGCCGCCGACACCGTGGACACTCCCATTCCTGACAGGGAGAGAGCGAGCATCAGGTGAGGGTTCCTGATAGGGTGATTGTTTGGCTTTAAAGCCTAATGGGGTGGTTTGGAAATTTATTTGCACACTTTTGTTTGGAACAGCCAGTTTTAATTTATTATTCTCATTCTTGTGATAAACATGCATTTTAGCTTTAGTCACATTTTAGTCATTTGGGTTTTACAAGTTTTAGTTTAATTTTTGTCTACAAGAACTACAGTAGTTTTAGCCACAGAAAACTAAGTTATATTCTATCAAATTTTTTTTTTTTAGCTTCTTGCATTTTGTTGTTATATTTTTATTTGCAAAAGTAAAGTTTGTCCACATGTCTCTTCTTTTCCCCTCCCAAAAGCAGGCTGTTGCAAAGACATAGGGGCACAGATTTGTTTCTGATCCCATCCAGCTATCATTAATAACACCATTAGATCTGTGCTAATCAGTGGTCTTCACTTTTGTGCCCAATCAAACTAATGATTGGATCCTTTCCAAACTGGCAAACTGATGTCCGAAGTTATGTTTTCATTCATCTGTGTCTGATATTTTCACCTTAATTTTATTTTCTCATGAAAATGTCATAGTTTTTGTCAACAGAGGTACATTTTTGTATAGTTTTCGGTGTCATCAACAAATACTTTCTGTCATAGTTGCAGTCAGTGAAATTAGCAGTAGTTGGAAGAGGTAGGAACTGGAGGTTATGCAGTCAAGGTTAAGGATTAACATTTTCACTAGTAGCTTTTACGGTGAGAAGTAAGTATATTTTGTCAGAGTACTGGATTTCCTTTCACACGTGCTGCAACACTGAATTATTTGCATGAGAAATAAGTTGGACTGGACATTAAACAGAATTTACCCTGCCAGCTCTCAAGTCCAAAGTCCATGTGCAAGCAAAGCAGGTCATTTTCCAGAGACTTCACAGCGAGCGAGTGGGCATATTGATGACATTTCTGTCACAAACATGTAGTATAGATATGAATGTCCACCATCCTCAATATGCTGTGAACCAAACACTGTGATTTCTGCAGCCTAGTTTTTGTGTCATGTCCTGCCTCCTGCATGCTCTATCCAGGCACTACCCCTGGCCTAGACCAAAAGGAGAGTCTCCAGTAGGTGAGACACGTCTGACACAGGTAGTCCCTGTTGGGTGCTATATGTGAGTGAAAGGGCAACAGACAATGTCCAGACCTGATTCTCCGGACATTGTCTGGATTTCATAGGACAGCAAATGGTGTAAGCAGCAGTAGTGCCCCCACCCCCTCCTTTAACATGATTGTTTTATTCATATTTTGGATGACGCAATTTAGTTGTTTCTAAACTTGTGATTATGTGGTTGATTATTATCTCTGCCACCTGTTGTAGCTTGTCCTGCTGAAATGGAGGCAAAATGTGCTCACAGTTGCACAGACTAACAAAGGACATGACTGTGAACATTGTGTGCATGGAAAGATGAGGTCAAATGAAAAAGTAAGACAAGTGTGACTCTTTGTTTTGAATACGTCCGATGTATCACAAGATAATTTAATGAATAAGTTGAGCACAGTGTTGTCTTAAAGATGCTATCAGGAACATTACAATAACATTACAAAGATTAGCAAACTTTGTAGATAAAGTCACAAAGTGGTCTTGCAGTTGGCCTTTAAGACAGTGGCATCTCACAAACCAACACCGACTGCTGCAGGTTACTATGTGGACTAAAACATTTTAGACTACTTTTAACACAATTCAGTCCACATCACTTTTCAGAGACCTGCAAAGTTCAAGACAATTTGAGGTATTATTTTGCCCTTCCTGTGATTCACATTTCAGTCCCATCCCTGGCTTTGAAAAGTCGTGCTTAAGTAAATCTCTCCCTTCGTTGCCCTGAACTTTCCCTTAAATATCAAAGTTGTAAAAAGAAGAACAAGCTTTTGCCAGAGAATTCCTGCAGGGAAATGCGATGAAACTTGTGCCATGACCACCCAGAAATGTAATGTAAGTACGCCTGATTAAGAGCAGAGCTTCTGGCAGCTAACAGGAAAAAACTCCTAAATCTCTGTGCCTTTAAACAGCTGCCCTTACAAAAACTGGTCTCATGGCTCAGCAGCCGTAAATATACAGCTCGAGTGACAATCGCTTCCTCGAAATTCTCCAATCAAATGCAATCCAGATGGAAATTTCCCTTAATTGCCGTTGAAATGCTTTTGCTAGATGATGCAGTCTCTGAGTGACAGGCTGTGCTGCTAAAGGAGGCCACATCTGGAGATGGCATGTCTGCACTTGCGCCGCTTCACCTACCGTCACCCAGGAACAGAATGATGTTCTTGGCCCGGTGCTCCCGAGGGCGGAGTTTCAGCGCAGCGTCCAGCGTTTCCCTGGCCTGAGCGTTCCAATAGGCTGGCTCTTTCTCCCGCTCATATCGCACTGCTCCATGAAAACACACACAGATGAGAAGTGTAGAGAAGCGGATTACTGTGTGTGTGGATGAATGGATATTGCAGGGGATGTCTCTCAAAGACAGAGGACATAGCATATGCGTGATAGTGGGTTTCAAGGCTTATTTATGCTCAACGTAAAGTACAGATACGGACACGGATAGAGCCTTCTTACTGTACTGTGCATTCATTTTGTCCGGATTTCTGTGCGTTTTCAAGAAGCTTACAAATACAGATGAAACAGCAGCATCACTGCAAATCACGTGGGCAGTGTAGCCATGAGTTAAAAAGAGACCGGTCTTCGTCCTCCTGTCATGATGTATTCAGTGACTTCACAGACCACCACCATCTAGAAACACCGCCTCCAGTTTTGCCTCTTTGTAGCAGGTCCATTATCACGACCTCCTCCACTGTCGCAGTGCTTTTTGTCGTCAGAAACTTTGAACTCTGAGCTGCCCTCTAGTGGATTTGTTGCTTAACATCCATGCCAACGTAAAGGACGCATGGAAGCATGTGGGCAGAGACGTTTACATCGTTTCAAACGGGCATGCCAATTTTCGTATGAAAGGGAGTATAAATGAGCCTTTAGTGCACCTGTGTGTGTAATGTTAGCATGTGCAGAATGGTGAGGTCTCAGGCACAGAACTGTTTTAAAGGGATAATTCACCCATTTTGAAAAATGTGATATTATTTCTCTCCCACCCCCAGCTGTTCTGTAGGACAGCAGTGGTGCTATCTTCCTCTCATTGTTATTGAGTGCTGGATACTGGCTGGATGCTCCAAATGCTAACTGTTAGCCTCCTGCCATTGGTGTGGACTTCCCCCCAGCTAACATTCTGAAAAATAACCAACTAAATCTTGTCAAACTGTTAAATAAACAAGTTTAATGATTGAGTTTAATGATGTACAGCAGAATTTTTACTGAACAAAATGGCATAGAAAAAATATTGAACAAAACAATTACACAGTATAATAGTATATTGGGAAAGCGACACTTTAAAGTGAAAGCTTCTTTGGGCAGATTAAGAATATTAGCTGGGGGGAAGTCCAGCTCAATGGCAGGGGGCTAACAGTTAGTATTTGGAGCATCCAGCCAGTATCCAGCACTTAGTAACAGTGAGAGGAAGGAAAGGGGGAGTGAAGTGAACTACTATCAATTTTTTGAGACCAACCATGTAAGTGCATTCAGTGTGTATATGAGTGAGTGTGTGTGTGTGTGTGTGTGTGTGTGTGTGTGTGTGTGTGCGCGTCTGTGCATGTATGT
>OMLB01022205.1:0-11286 GCA_900302555.1 Myripristis jacobus
AAAATAATCACTTAATAATAATTTATAAAAAGATTTTTTTTAATTTAAAAAGAATTACAGTGAATTTCACTTAGAGAGGGAGAAAAAAAAAACATCCTGAAAACTGGAGCTGCAGACACCCTCAAAGTGTCGAGCTGATCCCGCTTACATCCTGACCCTTCGTGCCTGATGTCATCATGGCCTCATAACAGGAATAATTAACACCAACGAGGACGGTTCAGCACGTGTGTGAGGTCAAAGGTGAACAGAAGTGGGTTTCCAGGCCTGTTGTTGTTTTCCGCCGTGCTCCAGCCTGCACTGAGCGCTGTGGCTGAGCTGCAGGCTGCAGCACACTGGGAAGCCCGGGGAGGCCGGGACGACATGAGTCAGACGCTAAAGGGAGAGAGTGACGATGACAAAGACAGGGAGGGGAGAGACAGAGGGTTTCTGTGGGCTGTAAACAGCAGCCACAAAAACAAGGACACCCATTTAGCCCGAGGGGGGAATGTGAGGGCAGATGCTGTGCAGGACGAGGCTGTGTCAGTGTGCTGTGGTTCTGTGTTACGCCGGCTTCTCTGTCACGCCCTGAAAAGCTTCAACATGAAGAAAACAACGAGGTTTCATTCACACAGCAGCACAAAAAGTGACACACACACTTCATGTTTTCTAAATCGCCAGAAAAAGACAAATAGACTCCTATTTTCCATGATTATATGGTACAAAAAAAAGCCTGAAGCATTTGACTTGCATGCGATTTGCATCTGAAGGCTCGGACTTTGACAAGAGTTTCTGTGATACTGGTATAGAGGACAATGAGACAGACTCCTCAGACCCGCTGAAATGGGAACGCCCATACTGTGACTGAAATGTGACCAAAACAAGCGGGACAAGACAAAACCTGGTATGATGGCTTTTGGTATTTTTGGTGTGTGCAAGCATGTATTTTCTACATCACAGTCAGAATATTTTTGCTTTGGATACAGGTCACGCCCTCAAAGCAATATGAACACACATCTTTGTAGTAGGAGGTAGTGGAAAGAGCAAGAGAATTTTAAAATCAAAAATGTTTATGATGTTTACAGCTTAAACTACAGGGAAGCCCATCAGACAGCCTTTTGTGCTGCACAGAGCACTCTCCACTGGGTCCAGAATGAAAAAAAAAAAAAAAAGGTAAACAACAGAGCCTGATCTTTAGCTATCTTAACACCTCCTGATGTTGTGTTCAAGTGTCGCCCTGAATTGTGCGGTTCATCAATCACTTCTGACTTGGCCCACTAAAGCCCCTCCATGTCCATTCTCCTTCCAGCAGTTACCACCGGGCACCACATGCCTTTTATCTACAAATCCCCTCCACACACTGGCAGAGAGAGGAGAGCCTGCGGTGTGGCTGCTTGTCACACCACACGTGTGGTTTACCTCATCAGACTGCACGTGTGGCTTGGCACATGTGGGCAAAAACTTCCTGTGAACATATGAGTGAACACAGCAGCAGCGTAACGGTGTGAAAAAAAACTTCAGACTACACACTAACACACCAAAAGAGCTGACCCTGTGTTCCTAAACTTACCCAGAACTATCTGGAAACAGTTTGTCAAACTGAATGGCAGATTTTCAGCCTATTGTACTTTTGATAAGCAGGGTTTCCTCCAGAAAAATGGTCACGCCTGGCAGCAGCCCCCTTGTGTGAACTACGGCTGCTATTGAGAGACAAACAGAAAGAAATGTTTTGATATTCAGAAAGCTCACGATGTGGTGCATTAAGGGACTCTCACATGGTATTGTTTGGGAAATTAGCCGATTCTCCAGCTCCTGCAGCACCCCTAGTTCCCCTATCCATACTTAAAATTCATTTTTTCGAAATACTTTTGCCTACCAGGCTTGTCATACACTGGAAGACACCTTGGATAAGTAATAACAAAAGCGTTTATTAAAAATTGTTCATGATGATAGTATTATTTATTTACTATTTTTTTACTGTCTCCTTTCACCTTTAAGATGTCAACCCTAACTAAAAACAGCTGTCTTTCACACCCAAAGTGATGTCTTCAAATTGCTTCCTTAGTTCAACAAAACATTTATATATATATTTTTTTGAAATATTGTAAAAATACATAGAATGGAGGCAGGACCACAAACACATTGCTGCACCTCGCACAACTTCCCGACTTTATCCCCAAAAGAGCTGCGATGTTTGGTCGGGCAGAACTGAAATCAGACTGACACAGCGAGACCTAAACGAGAGATTCATGGCATTTGTGAAACGATAGTGAGCAAATGTCAGTCTGTTTACTTGGTAAATGACTACAACCATTAATTAATAAATTATAATCGACTAATTTTCTGTTGATCAACTAATGAATTGTTTCAGCTCTTAACATTACTATGATTAAGGTCATAACATGCCTCTGGCCGTACGTACACAGCGATCACTCTAATGTGCCTTATATTAACTCACATTCATGAATGATCTCTCCAAAAATACTGGCAGTGTGTAGCAGTATTTTTCAGTCTGTTGCTTATCTGTGTTATCTGTGGTTCAAAGTGTTGTTTTTCACTTACAATCTCAGAGTTATGTTTACTTCCACTGACACTGGTCCACCTGAGGCTGTGGTTTGGGTGTCTCTGTAGACAGTTTCCCCTCGCTGCTCTGTTTGCCCCAGGCAGGCACATCGAGGTCGAAACATTTCAACAAATAAGTGTGTGTGTGTGTGTGTGTGTGTGAGTGTGTGTGTGAGTGATTTCTCCCTCTCTTTTGTGCTTTGTGGCGCAGCACCCAGCACACGGTTGACATCTTTCTGCTGAGCGCAGGCTGTGAACCGAGACAAGCCCTTCAGAGTGAAGGTCCTACTGTGCCAGGCCTTTATCAGCTTGTGGCTGAGCTGAGTCTCTGTCTACAGGAGGGATTACACCGCCGCAAAGTGAATATGAACAGAGATAAGGGGATTGGACGTTAATCTGTTGTGAGTTCTAGTGGTGTGATATCTAAACCACTGTTCCCAGCTGCTGAATAACCTGCAGTCAGACTCAAAACAAGATTACTGTGCCTTCACACCACAAGCGACGGAAGTCTACTCATTTTCGGGCTGCTTTTGAATAGGACAAGTTTTCCTCAAAAACTTTGAGTAATCAACCAATCACAGTGAGTCTCACATGTGCAGCAGGTTAATCAGGCTCTGGATTGGCTGTGACAGCTGTCTGCAAGGAGCTGTTTCTCCTATATTACCAGGAAAATCAAAGATGCAGTTGCTAGTCGTGTTTGAAATCACTGGAAGGGGTGTGGTTACACCTGCCGCTCAGGTGAGACTCATTTGGATTGACAATGAGATCGGTGGTGATAATTATGCACCGCTGAGCTGCTTCAATTACAGCTTTGAGAAGGACTCAAGTCATGAAATCACTAGGGGAGGCTTTCCCTTGCATGCTACCAATTTACTGTAACTCCATGACAGACAGTGTACAAATAAAAAAGAACAGACAATATTATAATTCCCACTGCTGCTGCTACTGCCGATAATAATGACATATTTATGCATCCAAAAATAGACATTAAATCAAATCATTAAAATGACAAACCACTAGTCCTCTTTATTCACATCCTCTATACAGGTATTGATTAGTTTTACACCTCCTTAATCAAAAGCGACCTGGTTTAGTGCAGCTAGAATAAAACCAGAGCAGGACAGGAAACTGACTAAACTGCACAATTCAAACTAATTTCACTATGTAACCAGCCGAATAGATTTTAACAACACAGCAGGGTGTCTTTACGTCAGGCAGGACATCCTCGCTAACCTGCCCAAGCAGCTAATTGGGAAAGTAATTAACCGGTATCTGGCTGGGGGTGAGTGGTAATTTCCCATGCTGTATGGAAAAAAAAAAACCATACAGGCTTGAGTCTCTAATCACAGTGTGGGTAATATGACTATTAGGAGTTTAACTATATCCTTGGGGAAGAGGTTTAATTAGAGGATGTCAGCTTTCAACAGCTGTGGGAACCTCTGAGTAAAATAAAGTACTTGACACAGTAATGTAGGTGTGCAGCAGCAATGTGAAATCTGTAGGTGTGCAGCACACTGTATTTCACACTGTAGGTCAAAGCGGCACACCTGCACCTATCCGTAGGAATACAGACGTAATGAGTTTGAAAAAAATGTAGTGCCAAGGGAAAGGGCTGTCTGACAGCAAAGTAAAGCAGAGAAAATATTCTAAATATAGCGTACACTAGCCTTTTGTTTTTACGGAGATGAAACAGATTTTGCTTCTGGCTCCATCTATAGCAGTAAACCGCTTAGCTTCCATGGACACACGCCTGCCTGCGTCTCCAAACTGGGGGCGAGCCGACCGCTTTCTACTGTAGGTAGTAAACTGACTCTGGGTAAGTATCTCATTCAAACCCACTTCAAAAAAAAAACAACAAAAAAAAACAACCCAAACTAACCCTGTAATAATCTGAGCACAGCCCTCCACCATGTACATCATGACATCTGATGATGCACACTGCCATATTTTAAGTACTGTGACACGATATGTTACACCCCTTCTCAAATAGTGGATCAGTAGACAGACTTTCACAATTCCTTCATGTTTTAGTCATTTATAAAGTTAATTTATATGGTAAATGTACTGGCTGATATTGCTGCACACAAACATGAGTTCTTAGCAAACGAATGCTAAGACTTGCTTGGTCTTCTGTTTCACATTATTGTAAAATGAATACTTATGAGTTTTTTAACTCTTCTCCAAACTAAATAAGTAAGGGGAATGCCATTGTGGGGGGCATGCCATTATTTTTGACAATTTATTAGCTAAAAGATTAATCCAGAAAAAAAAGCACAGAGATAAATCGATAATGAAAACAAGCTGCAGCCGTACTGTTAGGTTGGCGGTTACCAAAACAGGCAATCCCCAGCAAAATGAGGAATTGTTGAATTTCACTATTATTTCCTTCCCTAAAAGTCTGGCTAGAGACAGTTTGTTGGGTTCAGAGGTTTCACTGCACTTACAGTACAGGCACTTACAACAAGTCACATCTGCCAAGTAACATCCTCTCAGATGGGGTTGGTTGGGACGCAATCTGAATTTATGTGGGAGCCTCAATGGATCGCAGTTTGGTAACCCTGAAATACTCCATGTCTCTCGGTGATTTAGGATTATTCTTCACAAAAATAAAGATGACACCATGTAAAAGACTGAGTGTGGACTGCCCTGAAATGTGCAGTCAAGTCATTTGTGACTAAAAAAAGGTTTCTGAGCCAACATTAGTTAAATGTTTCTCTAACTTTTCAAGACCTGTTTCCACACTTTTCCAGACAGTCCAATCTTTTACAGAAACAGTGAAAACTCCTTTTTTTCAGCTCATCACTGTAACTTTTGATCACAATAACACTCTGCTCTCTACAGCCCTAGGGGGGGAAACAGGGGAAACAGGGGAAACCAAGTAAAACAGACTGAAACTCACACAGTGAGCTGGTGACCGGGCCAGGGCAATAATCAGAATAATAACAGACCAAACCCAGAAAATAAATGACAGCTCAGTTGCACTGGGATTACAACTTGTGCAGTCTGTAAAGGCAGTCTACAGTCAATTTATATTGAATTTTGAAATTGAAAAATGTGGTCTAAAAGGGAGGTGGCTCATAATTCTTCACAACTTTCTTTTCACTTAAGTTATCAAGTAGCCCAAGTGTTGTTTAGTACCAGTGAGACTGAAAATAACTTTCCCAAGGCAGACCCAGCAATGAAACCTTATTAACAGTACAGTAAAATTTTAACTTCAGTAATATCCCATGAAAGGTAGGTGCAGACTCAAATTAACGACCTGAGCACAGAAAACACCAGAGTCTCTGTTTGGCTTTTCCAGCAGTTGCTCCCTGATGACCTCCGCTAACTTGAAGGTCAAACGCTGATCAGCACGATAACCAAACTCTTTCCCTTTTAAGGCGCCCTGCCAGCGTCAGCACAAGTGTGACTTCCAGTAGAGCCAAACCAACTCACCGACTACAAGGAAATGTCCGAGTGGAGTAACAGCTGTGTCAGCTCTGACAGCAGAGAGGGTTGCAAAACTCCCAGTGAACACTGACCCAGACAGCTTATCTTGCAGTGTGTAAAACATCACATAAACCTGCCTGATAATATTCTCCTGGTTTGCATGACAGATGTGTGTCGGAGCTGAAAGGTACCTCCAGGCTCAACAGGCCTCTGACTGTTAAGAATTTTATCCGGGTCCTTTCTTTCACCTCTGGTGACAAAGAACAGGCTGTTGAACTGGGCTAAATAATGCAAGTGAAAAGGACACATGATGAAATTGTGCAACTGAATTTTTTACAAAACTATTTAGTTGATAACCATGGTCCCGATTAGGAATGGACCAATACATTGGCAGACAATTAGTATCAGCTTTAAAAAAGCAATATCAATACTGGTGCGCAGTTTATTGCTGATATTTGGCTGACTGCAAAATTTCCCATTTTTGTGACCCTTTTTTCTAGTCTGTCAAATTCGCAACAACAGAAACAAACATGGTCTTTTGTTCAAGCAACATTTATCTTAGAAAAGCCTGTCTGTAGAGCTGTTTCGCTGTCCTCTTACAAAATTCTTGTCGATATCAGCTGTTATGAGCATTGGATTCAAAAAACATATCATTCCATCACTAGTGCAGATGTGTTCATCGTCATTTCTCAAATCCATAAATTGCTTCTCGTGCTCCTAACTTTTTGTGCAAGTTGTCTTCATCATAATGAGAAAAGAGGATGGAGAAAAGAGGTGGGGAGGGTAGGGAGCAAAAGGCTACAGCCCTTGCTAGACACATATTGATCGCAGACAACAGCCGAGCAGCCTAGGCATCAAAATGAAGAAAAATTATGTCTCTGGTGAACAAAATGAGACTCACTTATTGTCATGGCAACATCGACAAAGTCCAGCTCCGGCGCTAAAACACAAAAGTCCTGAAGGCCGTATGCCTCCGGATGGATCTGACTGTGCACGCCCAAACTTCATGCGGCTTTCTGCTGTTCATTACAAGACCCTGGAGCTGTGTCTCAGACCTGCGACACCTTCAGCTGCTGGGGGGATGCAGCTGTGGTTTTGGTTCCACACGTAGGACTTCAATGGAGTGGAACAGTCGCTGAACCATTTGCCGTGGTCATTTGACTAGCTCAGAATAAAATGGCGATTGTGGTTAGCTCCGTTGACAACGCACATGTAGGGGCGGTAAGTCTGTCATAATCTCTTGACAAACTGAGAAATGCTATGGCTGTGGCTGCGTGCTACGAGCAGTAAATAAAATGTAATTCTTACCACCAACTGGAATGCGGATGTTAGCCTGGTGGGACAGCTGCGGTTTCTGCTTTGGCAGCGATGCATCTAAAAATGGCTGCTATGCTTCAACAGGAAAGTCCGTTCTACTGCCTGTCCCAAGTTCAGGCCCTCATGCCAAACTATATGCACTATGTACCTGCGATGACTGTCCTTGCAGTGGTGGTGCACCGCCGCTGAACGAGTCAAGACAAAAAAAAAAAAACCCACTCCAATAAACGTTAATTATCTCCACTGATACACTGAGATTTTGTGCGGCCTGTGTGTCCGCTGAGAGCTGCAGCCGGCGTTCACTTCTGCTTTCCACGGAAAGACTTTCCTCAGTCACTCAAACTGGTTTAACAGCTTAGTCATCCAATCTGCAGCTCCAACCAAACAATCTGATTGTTCAGAGACAGGCTCCAACAGTTTTGATAATTCCTGAAATATGATTAGCTGCCTGTGCTTGTATGCTTGCTAGGCCAGCTCTTGCAGTAACCAGGGAGCTCGTCAGTGACCTTGTTTTCTCTTGTTTATATTGATTTTCTTCCCCCTTTTTCCTGTTTCGTCATTTTTCTTTAGCTGCTGCAATGTAGGGCACTGCAATAAAGTCTTCTATCACAATATGGATAAATAAATAATTTTGTACGTTTTCAGTAAATTTGAGTATACAAAATAAGCACATGCATCCTGACAACTTTTTGATAATTCTGTGAAACTAATGTATTTTAAAAGGCGCTTTCTCCACTTTTCTCCTTTAACGAAAATGACAAACTACTACCTACTACTTACTATCGCTTTAGGGATAGAAACAATAGAGGAAAACGTCTGATTGACATGTTTCTCTGGTCCCAAAACATACACTGCACAGCCCTACTGCAATGACGCAATTTCTCCATGAAGATGAATAATGTTTCACCTCATCTTTACATACAGTGTGCACACAACTTCACTTCAACGGAGTTACCTCGTGTTGTGTAAAAGTCTAAACAACCTCCAGGATATTCATCACTGATAATTCAAGCGCTGTCTCAGGTTTGTATTGCAGCACCAGCGGTTGAGACGAAGGGGAAACGTGACAAAATGTGGCAGCACTTACAGCCTCTTTCCTGTGTTTTTGGCTGTGCGCGTTCATGAGGAAAGGGCTCAGTGCATTGTGGGAAATTAGGACTGTGCACCTGCTAAAGTCAGGTGGTTGTCTACTCTAGTAGCTGCTTTAATGAGAAACCACCCACCATTTAGAGATACAGTGTGTTGTTTAAAAAAATTAATTTGTCTGATGAAACTGTGAAAATAAGCCTTCATTTCTGGGAGGAGAAAATAATTGTTTCCATCCCTGATGTGAATCAGGCTGCTTCTGCATCTCTGACAGGCTTACACTGATATTCATTTGCCGAATATATGTGGGCATTATTGGCCTTTAATTAAACACCGGTTATCAGTCAATTATTGGCATCTATCACAAATACAATGGAGGTTACTGCCTGGCCACAGCGACATTAAAAATCTCTTAAAACCTTATTTTGCAAAATTTTCCCATCACATTTAATTCATGAGGAATCAAATGAAAAAAAAAAAAAATAACACACGTTTCCTGCCCAGAAAAGCTTCTCCCACAAAGTTTTGGTAATGTGTGTGTGTGTGTGTGTGTGTGTGTGTGCCTTCAGTGAGGAATGTGAATAGGCCTACATGTGTTTCCCTCATTCTGCTGCTCTCATGTGTGCAGCAGATTAACCTTTGAGCCTGTTAGGATGGAAATACCCAGGCAGGTAGAAGAAACTGTGGATCGAGTGTTTAAGGTGCCGGCGTGTCGCTCAAGACATGCAGTGACAAACTGCACACACCTGCTGTGAACCAGCCAAATTTTCAGTTTTTATTTTTGCTACTGTTTTCCTCTGTGCTGTACTGCTGAGTATTTCAAATTTTTACGTTTTTGACATGGCAATCAATTAATCAATAGACATGTATGAATTTAACATCTCATCTGATTTTCCAGTCACAGAGCTTCTTTGTGATATTTTGTATGAAAGCAGAGATACCAGAGTTTTTATTACAAGACGACATCCAGGCAAATACAAACATACTGACAGATGGCAAAATAGATGTGCCTCTTCAATGCCAGACATCCCAATCAGCACAAACTTCGCTCACTTTTATATGATCACAATGGAGATTTATTCAGCACAGTTACTGTGTAAAGCTCCAAACAGCAGCAAGAGGTAACAGCTTGAAACATCTGAATGTGAAAAATCAGATTGTTTGTTTGCTGCTTGTGAGGAGACAGGATTCATCTCCTCCTGCTTGGGGAGAAGCGACCAAACCAGAATTTATCTGCCCAACACTTTGAATCTCATTTCGACTGGATGGGACACTCTCCCCTGCTCTGACGTAGGCTGATACAATGGGTGTATTTTCACATAAATCATCTCTCGCCACTCACAGCTTTAATGGTGATTCTTGTTCTCTCATGCAAGAGAACAAGATGACACATGCAAATCCAGGTAAGAGAGAAGCACATAAACAAATGCTCTTTAGCTGCGGTCATGATGCACTGCCGACTGGACAGGGAACATTATTCTAGCAACAAACCTGCATCAATCTGAGCAGAGAACACGTGAGCCAGTGGAATTATGTTCATTACTGCTCGTTTCAATCCCTGTTATGGTCCTTTAAAAAGGAACATAACAATCCCTGTTATGGTTCTTTAAAAAGGACAATAACATAATGTTCTGCTTCTGCGGCTGACAAAGTCCTCAACATTCAGAAACCACATAGATGATAACTGGCAGCTTTTACTTGTCGTTAAAAATTTGCAGCTACAGATATTGCTATTGGTCGGATAAAAGGCAGGAAAAATTATACCCAAGTTCTAAAACATGCCTGCTTGCATTGGGAAAAGATTAGCAGAAACAAAGGATGAGGTTTTTGTAGATGTTATGTTAAACATACAAATCAGGACTCACAGGAGAGCAGCTAGAGCGAGTACGAGTGCCTGGTCACAGAGCGCGTGGAGAATGCAGAAGTGAAAGAGTGATTTATTCTGAAACACTGGCCCTGCTTCCACCTTGCATTAACAAGCTTGTTGGGTGATCCCATCACAAATGGACAGCTCTAAGTGCATCTGTTCACACCTGGCATTACAAAGCATCACCACATTCACCTCGGGTGACAGCCACACTACATCATTTGCGTTTGCAAAGACCAAATGCATAGGTTGAGTTTTTTTAGTCAAAGTGACAGTCACTTAACAAAAGGAAACATCCTTGCTAATTCCAGCGTGTTACGCAAGGTGCAACGCATGTTAATGCAAGGGAAACAGCCTGTGACCAGCTCTCTACAGAGATCCACAGTGGCCCTGTTTCCACTTCGCCTAAACATCCATTAATTCAAGGTGTTGATTGGGATATTGGATGATTAATTGCATCACTTTGAGAGTACTTCAAATATTATGTGACAACAACTTACAGATGTGAAATATGTCTCAGGTAACTGACAGCACATTAAAGTGAAGCTGGAGTGAGCGAGAGTGTCTCCTTCTGTTAAATGCCTGTTGCCTCGACTCAAAAAAAAAAGAAATACACATTCATTCTTTGCGAATGGAAATGATGCATGTCTATTTGCATACAGAGTGGGAAACTGAGATCAAATCACAAGTGGGCACTGGAGAGGCATGTGGAGACGCATTCTAATGCCGGGTGTGATCAGCCGCCCTTAGAGCTGACCACTTGTGATCGAATCACCCAGCTACACATGTTGATGCCAGGTGGAAACCGGGCCTTGCTTCAGGATCATACCACACACAAAGTCCTCTTGTCTTTGTGCTTCCACATGTCAGCATGCACTTTCTACACTGTTGACGTGTGTTTGCACCAGTGTCACCACACCAAGCCAACATCCAGGACGTTTACTGCACTTGGAAGTTAAGGTGATTCTGCTTCTGGCTATCAGCTGCTGTCATTTTGATGGAAAAACAGCCCTGGCTTTATAAAGAAGAGGCCACAGTGCGTATCACAC
>OMLB01022217.1:4400-30740 GCA_900302555.1 Myripristis jacobus
TAATATGAGTTTGAATGTGATTGGTTAATTTTGTGCACAGCCACATTCCCAGTTATAAGAGGGTGTGCACACTTGTGCAACCACATTATTTCAGTTTTTTATTTTTATTTCCTCCCTGTAAAAGATTTCATTTAGTTTTTCAACTGAGTTGTACAGGTTATAGGTCACATTAAAGGTGGAAACAATTCTGAAATGATTTATCTTGGTCTCATTTTTTTACATGACAAAAACCTGGCATTTTAAGAGGGGTGTGTAGACTTTTTATATCCACTGTACATGTCTGCCAACTCCACCCATTTTCACCCTCTGCCCTGCTGAAGGCCCACCCATGACTGGGGATGTGTTCTGCCACAAAGTGCAAGACGCAAAGATACTCAGTGGAATTGGGCAGGCAAATGACATAGTAAAAGCTGAAAATTCCCACTTGGTGGATTCCATGCTTTTTACATAGAACATGGTGGTTAAAAACTGTGTGACCTACATTCTTAGGCTCAAGATGGTTTCCTGGTCAAATGTTGGTCAAAAATGTCCTTTACGATTGACAGGCATATATTAGTCACAGCCTAATCTCCTCAATCTGCATACCAATAACATGACTTTCCACTTTGAAACTGCATGCAGTGCATAAACCAAATTCCAAATTTGCATGTAGCTGATAACCTTTTCCCAACCCTAACCCTCTGCTGTGTATACACTCACAAAAAGACACAAGAGGAGTAGTTTTGTAATGGAGAGTACATTTTTTACAAATGCACCACCACAGGTACATTTCTGGCCCTAATGGGACCAGTTATGTCACTTTTAATCCACTGTAAAGGTTCAAAGTAATTTCTGATGGCTGAAAGTACAAATTTGTACCAATTTAGCCTGATCTAAAGGTACAATGACCTCCTCTCACTCTGGCGTGAGGTCTTCTTAGGGAGTGAGGTACAGTATCATTTTCTAGAAGAGGTGAGCAGAGACCCAAGGAAAAAAGAAAAGATATTTCTCCTAGATAGTAATATTATCAGCTGAAATAGTAACACTATTGGCACAGCAGTGGAGGATAAGCAGACCTATTTTTGGGATGTCTGTAATCCTGGCAAAGTAAAACTTCGATTAACATTAGATGAAAGATAGATTTCCATGCAAGGAGATCACAGGTGATTTCACATGGGGCCAGTGCAGCACGGCCCTAGAAACAGAAAAAAAAAGAAATGAGCTTCATCCAGGCTTATTCAACATAATTGCTTGCAAAATTGTGAGCGCTTGTTTCTTTCACAACATCTGGCAACCCTGTATTTCTGCGTTGAGAGGTCCCTGCTGCCAGCTCCTGATGCATACGTGCTGCCCCACTGCACCGTTTTAATCAACGTGAGAAATATTCTCTTCCACACAGTGGCATTCTGTCGCTCAGAGGACTCACCACCGAGGAGCTCACTGGGAACTTACAGAGCGAAGGAAACATTAAAATTAACAAGGAAGAAGCAAACAGGTTATATGGTAAGAAAGGATTTCTTTTGTGTTGCGACTGCTAACGACTGTCTCCAAAGTGTTCCACAATGACACTATTAGTGCAAATACACGCCTTGCCCTCTTTGGCCAAAACACTGTGATTTCATGGTGACCATACTGATGTAACCCAACAACAAAGATGACAAAAACAAACTGGTAACCACCAAAACTAGACTGTGTGGGCTAGAAATTTCAAATCACTATTGTTTGATTTCCCCATCAATTTAAGCCTTGTGTAAGCCACCATATTTTTCTAAATTGTGGGTTGTGGCAGATAAGTCACAGACGTGGGCCAGTGCCTTTTCTCTTGAAAACTCAAATTCAATATATTCTTAAAAATAGTGGCTATAGTTACATTTAAAGACCACACCATTGATTCTGCATGTTTAGCGGAATATTGACAAAATGTACAAGGTGTCCACAAAGTCTCTTCACAATTTAAAAAATCTATTACAAAAGCAAGATATGTTAATCAGATTTGTTCGATGCACTCAGTGGTTAATCACATTGTATTTGTGTTTTTCAGCAAAAGATCACTGATGCCATTGCCACCATTGATGAGGCTCTGCTACAGTGAACATGGCAAGAAATCGAGTACCGTCTTGATGTGCTTCGTGCAACTAATGGTGCCCATATAGAGGTGTATTAAATGAGGCAAAAAAAACCTTCAATATCTACTCCTCATTTTGTAATAATTTCCACAGATTTGTCTATTCATTTGCTTTGTAATAAATTTGTTAATGGACACCCTGTATATACTTCATGTTTCTGCTAATGTTTTCCTAGAGGAAGAAGTCAATTTTAGAGCTCCAAGATCATTTTCTTGCCTTTTATCCAGCCAATGTTTTCATTTATTCCACTGTGATATGAAACTGAACTTTCACAGACTTCAAACTTTACATCACTTTAATAAAGTGACCCACATTAGTTTTCCTAAAAGCAGCAGCACTGTTGGGTTTTGATGACTTGAAATTGGGCGGAGTAAAACAAATGCTCCCTTCTCCGCCAGGGAAAATAGTCCCCAGAGAAATATTTGCTTTCCACAGCCAAATATCAGTTATGTAGTTTATGAATAGCGATGACTTTGTTAGCCACAGAAGCAGAACATTTGAAGGCGGCAGTTCAACAAAAATTCAAATTTGTAAATTGAGGGATTTTGATTCTATGTTGTGAAATCTTCAGTACACCTGCATTTGATTTGGTTTATTGTGATGTAAACTGTGACACATTTATAGTAAATGGGCCAAACATTCAGAATCCCTGGTGTGGTTCTCTAAAGTCCACTTACAATGTAAAAAGGAGAAAGGAGACCTGATTTGCTTGGAGAGTTCATTTGGTTGCTATAAAAAGGACTGAGTTGATTTTGTTTAATAACAACTATCTGTACTGTTAATGTGATATCACTAAACTAAATCTTAAAGTGTGCTGGGCGGGGGGTGAATGGAGGGCTCCCTTGCAGCTGTTTGAGATCATCTCAAGTTTAGATTTGTCTTTTCCAGTGCAGAGAGAAAATTTCCTGAATTTAATTTGGGTAAATAAGGTGAATCCACAGTTTCTCATTTAGTGGGAAAGGGAGGCTGTTCTCATTTGTGATTTAGGCTGATAAGATGTGTAATTTCACTTTCAAATTGTACTGAGCATAGCTTTAAAATGTCCCAGCGCAACTGATTTGCACTGACTTGTATTTTCCACTGTTTTAAGCCCCAAGAACATAATGTCATGTACACTATATAGGCCATTATTCCTTTAAGTATAACTGAAACTGTGGTGGAGATGACAAATAAAGATCCTTGAATCCTTGAACACTGTGCTTGCACTGGGCTGCTCCCAAGTGTAAATGCATGTTTGTTTCTACGTGCAGTATATATTCAGTATTTATGTGTTTATGCATTCAACCATCCCTCCCCCTGCAACCACTGCTCCAGGCTGTTGCTGTGTCCAACTGTCTTCTTGGTAAACTTGTCATGCTACTTCTTCAGCTTCCTCTCCATCCCCTGAGTCAGTCTGCCTCTGCAATGCAAGAAAGTGTTCAGTTCCAATAGGTTATGTGGGGTTTTCTCTATCAAATATTTCAGGCCTTTAAATTGCATTCAGCTGTATACATTCCACAATAATGAATGATGTGTACATAAAGAACATATACATGGAGAGGGCGGGGAAAAGGGTTTTAAAAACAAGGGAGACCTCTGGCAGTAACAGAAGCATTGACAGGTTTGGCAGTAATGCAGCAGCTAAAGCCTGTTCCTTGTGTTTTCTATGTAGATGTGTTGTGGCAACGTTCTAGGACGATTACATCAAAGAAATTCCAAACAAGAAATGGACAGGTGGACTCAGACGGTCAAATTTCCACATACAGTGACAGATCAGAGTGGCCTGACACACACGTCACTCAATACCCCCTTTATAAAACCCAATGATCTGAGATTGTATGCACGTACATGAGCCTCATACTCCGCCCCATTAACTTCCACAGTTAAAGCATAGATGGTTAATGAAATGCCCTTCATGAATATTGATATGCATGTAAGTGCATTTGTCATTCATTCTCTGTGTGAGAAGACGGTAAAGTTCAGAGGAGCATGGCAAGACTAAAAAGAGAATTTTCTGGCGGCCGTTGACACATCATAGCAGCAGTTATGCTGCCAGCTCCAAAAAAGTGGTCCTCTTTGCTAAGAAGTACGTTGCTGCACAGCGACAGGGTGTCAGCGCTGCTGCCTCTCTCAGCCTGACAGACAGAAAATGATGAAAACTAATTAGTGGCATTGTGCCAGAAAAAAGGGCAACACCAACGAGGCACTAGAGAAAGATGCTGCTGCTGTGGCTGACCCAGGCATTCTAATGTGGCTTTTGTTTTTGAAAGAGTGTAGGTACCCACGCGTTCAATGTTACATTTGACTGATTAAATGCGAAATAAAGCAAAATTGAAATCTGGTAGAGTTGGGCTCTATGATATGGTGATATGAGTCCACATGGTGGTGAAATAAGCTGCTCTGTGCTCCTCTGGGCTGCTAATCCACAGTAGTGGATTTGTGTCTCTCCATTCACTTCTATAGCAAAGCAGCTCCAAAATTACACTTATCACACGAATGTGAACAAAGTCCTTATATAAAGAACAAGTTCTGGTACATATTTGTATGTGTGTGTGTGCGTGTGTGTATTTACAATTTCTTCCGGAGTTACTATGAAGTCATTTCTTCCTGGCTCACATTACCTGTCGGATCTACTCTCTAAATCAAATAGGAAAATAACAAGAAAAGAGATGTTTAATTTCGTCAGAAAATGGGTACTGGCTCTTGTTGTTATGTTCGAGTGTGGTTCAGCACTAAAAGTGTTATTTTGGGTGCTGTTTTACTATGGAAGTGAATGGAGAGACAGAAATCCAGTGTTGTGGTTAGCAGCCCAGAGGAGCACAGAGCAACTAATGAGGAGATTTCACCACCATGTGGACTCGTAGCACACCCAGACAACCCAACACTCTACCTAAGTTCAGTTTTGCTTTGAGAACAGACTTGAATGTTTTATTCATTTTTTTATTATTCTTATTTTCTGATTGGAGGCATCAGACAATGCGACAGGTGTTGAAGAGGTGACAACATGTCCAGTATGCACACCATGAAAGTGGCCATGATGGATCATCATTTTACAGCCTTGTGACACTCCGTCTACACACTTAACACCCTGGATTTGTCGCAGTTAACTGGAACGCACAACTTAATGAACGCCATAATGAACGTTTATTGCGAATAGGGAGGTGCTTTGTGCCAGGTGGCTTTTGGACTAAATCAACAAATAAATGATTAAGCCTTGGTTGTTCCTCTGGGGTATTAGCCTTTCAATTCTGTGCAATGTGATAAGGACCATAAAGAACTGATTAAAGGTGTAAAAACATTTTCCTTTATTTCACTGCTTTTCCATTGCAGTTTCAAAACATACACACACACACACACACACACACCATAAAGATGTGGGTACAACATTTTAAAGTCTAAATTCTTTTCTTTCCCTTTCCATTAGATCTGGACAGAGCCTGTGCTTTCCATTCCTGCCTGCAAAAAGATTAGTGAAGACTTCTGAATGTACAGGGCTACCCTCAGTGATTCATACAGTTTTCCTGAATGGGACCCAAAAATGACATTGTGTATTTTGTTTGTGGCCGTTTTCGAGCTGTACACACACAAAATAAAAAAAATAAAAATAAACCAAAGAAATTCAAATACGCAAGCGTCATTTGCATCCTTTTTGTTCATATCGCACTACAACCTCTACAAAGCAACTGTGAGTGACAATTAATGCTCATATGTAATCTATTATTATGTGGCAATACTCACCTCGACTTTTCTCGAATAAATCCTGTCACAGTCACAGATTATTATGATGTATGTAGGAAAGAAACGTTTCTTCAGATTTGCCAAGAATTGTTTGCTTTTGGTAGAGATACATAATGGTTTGCTGGTTTGGTGTGAGGTTTTGTGATTAGTGTGCAGAGTTTTGCAAAAACAGCCTCTAGTTTCAAAAAGAGCACCAAAGCAATCAGAAAAAAAACTGTAACACGTAAATATGCAGGATGCGTACTGTTCAACATCGCACGGAAATGTGTTCAGCTGTACAGGTGAATCAGTGAAGTCTGACCTGCAGAATTGAGTTGGTTTTTAGGAATAATGAGTCCAGTGTTCAATTTGCATCATTTTGCTCTGTCTCTGTCTGCTGTTATAAACTCCTGTTACAGGAAGTGTACACTCATAAACACACACAAATGTAATTTTGGCATACCAAAATACTGTCTGAGTCAGTATGCATGTCACTGTGTGTGCATATTTGTGCATATATTTGTGTGTGTGGTTGTGTGTGTGTGTGTGTATGATTGCATAACATAGCACATACCCTTTTGGACTCAAACAAACAGACAGTAGTTGCTCCACCATCCTAATTTCCCGGCAGCAATGTCACTGTTGAGAAATTAGGATGATCTTCATTTCACTGGAAGGTTTCCTGAATATTACAATATTAGAGAAAAAATAACCACCCAAAGCTCATTGTTCAGTGTCTCTAAAATCTTACACTACTTGTAAAATAGTTTTTCAAATGCTAGGATGTTTCACTGTTGAATGAAAATTGGAATTAACACTCGTAGGTTATTCTAGGTGCTGTTTGTGAGTCAGTGTTTTTGGGGCTGCTACACATTGTGGCTCTTCTGCCTCCACTGGAGTCAAAAATCCCTGATGTTATTATTGACTACACATTTACATGCACATTTCTGTAATCTGGTTACTCTCAAGCCCCAGTTTTGATTTTGTGCACGTCACCATCACCACTTAGAATAACCTGTCCCATTGTAAATGTGAAACACTGGTTAAAGACAAAAAACAAGAAAAGAGTAAATCATAGATGTGATCCCTGCAACAGCCACAACAAAGTGTGTCCGTCACGATGAGTCCGTCCTGTCGAAGTGCCCTTACTTTGTGCTTGCTCACATATTGTCACTATAGGGTTACAACTCAACTTCAATTTATTATTTTGTCCCTCACAACTGTGCATTAGGGAAGGGATGACGGATTGGGCTCCATCCATTGGTTCGCCTGTCCATGTGTCCTGTGCAATTTCTGAGCCTCTGCTGGCATGCTTTGGATGAAAGTTGGGGGAATGGTGGGTTTTGACACTGGGGTGCAGCGTTGTGAACAAAATCCTGATTTACCCACCACAGCGCCACCACCAGGCTAACAGGGCCCTAACCTGCATCAATCGTTAGGTAACTGCTGGGTCAGACTTAACAAACCTTCAGGGTATGATGTGTTTGTCCAAAAACTCCACCAGCAGGCCAAAAAGTACCCAAGATTCAAGTAGTGATGTGTAATTGGGCACCGCACATACAACAAAAAAAAAAAAAAAAGAAAGAAAAGGAAAAATTACTCCCAGTGTGACATGCATCAATCAAGGGGGGTGTCCCGGTGACTTCTGACTTGTTTTTTAGTCAAGATTTCAATCAAATCAAAGGATCACATTGTCCTCTACGAGTTGAGAGAGTCCTGTCACCATTGGGTTTATTAAACCTTCAAAAAAACTATTTAGAAAAACTCAAAACTGCACGGTGATCAAGCTAAACCCAAGACCTCTTTTGTCATAGTTTATGAAAAACTGATATTTTCACCCTGATATTATATGTATGTCAATCTGGATACCAAATGTCCTAAAATGTTTCTGTAAACTCTTTCACAATCCTAGGCTGACCATATTTGGGTATTGTTCCATGAAGTCCTGTGCTTGTGTTCCTGCGCAAAGTCCAGGTTGGACCTTTTGGGCAGTGACTCAGGTTTGGGTAAACAGGTGTGGGTAAACAGGTATTGATCAGAGCAGTGGCAGATCAATAGGAGTGGGAGTTGGAGGGCTTCAGTCCCGGGGACAAAGGATAAATATGTGCACATCTCTGCTCGGGACTCAGAACAGTTTTCAGGTGACAGAGGAGGCGCAGAGAAGCTGCTCAATCCCATATTTTGGAGAGGGGAAATTCATCCAGGACATTTTCAGGAGGTTTAACATTACCGGCAGTGGAAGATGAGGACGCTGCTGCTGTTGTGTCTGTGTGTCTACGTCGCCTGGGCTGGAACCTTCGATTATGACGATTATGACTCGGTGAGTGTGTATGTCTGCTTGTGGAAGTCAAGTCAACGGGTCTGTGTAGTAATACAGTGGTGATAATAGCAGTAATGGCAGCACTAATAGGGTTACAACAACAGTAGTAATCATAATAACACTAATAGCAATAATAATAAAACTTCTGATCATTTTCCTCACCAAAAAAAAACAAAAATCAGAAAACATGTTTCAAAGTATATGTTTTTGGCGGACTTGACTTTATTTGTCATTTCACTGTCACTAATAAGTCTAATAAAGTAAGCAATATAATAACTTAAGCTAATTCCCAAATGCCCGTTTTTCAAGGAGAAAATGGTGACTTTTAATGTGCCAATTTGTTTACCACTATTATTTTTTTTCTTTCTTCCACAGGCCACCAAAAGCCCAGTGGTAAGTTCCACTGTAATTACACCAGCTTTTCAAGAAGAAGGAGGGCAAATTTATTTGATTTGATTTGTTCATTTATTTGTTTTAAATAGCTTTAGTTGTATTCCAGTTGACTTTATAAAAAATGGATTGCTACTCTGTTCATCACCATGATCAAAATGATTTTCTACAAGAGCAGCATACATACTGATGATCGTACCACAATATTACATTTTACCTTGATGTTTGATGATTCAGATTCAGATGATTAGAAATACCTTCTTTACTTAATATATATATATATATTTTTTTTGTCCACAGGTCGTAAATGCTGCAACGGTGTGTAACCTCTGCTGTTTACCTTATATCATTTTATTTTCTCTATCGTTTGATTATTTATTTAATGTAATTAATAATGTCCTATTTATTCATTTATTTATTTATTTTATCCTGAAGGCAAAACCAACAGTAGCTGCCCGTGGACATCGTCCTTTGACAAGGGGTCGGGACACCTACAACCCCAGACGCTATTCCCCTCCTCCAATCAGCACCGGCGGCAGGTACAGACAGACAGAAAGAAAGAAAGAAAGAAAGAAAGAAAGAAAGAAAGAAAGAAAGAAAGAATGGTGATGCTCTTTCACACCATTCAGTAGCTAGATGGATAGGCCATAATGTGCAATCACTACACCCACATCTCAATTAGGAGGGGCAAATGTACAGATGAGACAAATGAAAATCAAGAAATAAAAAAAATCTTGTGAGACGAAGCAACAAAATGTGTACACTGTGAGACTGTTACAGAGGGAACTGCATCCAACAAACTCACAAACTGACTTAATAAACCCCATTAGCCAAACTGCTGTCAGCCTCTCCTACATGTGAATCAGGTGTCTCCTGCTCCCCGGGCAGGTACGGCGGCCGACCCAGCACCAACGTGCCAGATAAGGGACGACAGGAGGAGGAGAAGGAGGAGCAGCCGGAGTCCGGGGGATGCACGCACGCTTCTGAGCAAATGGTAGGAGGCCGCTTTCACACAAGTCGTTCCGTTGTAAAGAGGCGGCACTAAGTAATATGCTGTTCTTGACAGACAGCCACATGGAAAGGCAGCTTCCAGTGGCCCGCAGCTGACATTGAAAACACAAATGAGTAATAAAGATATAAGGGATTTTGGTTTATATGATTAGGAATGTCCTAGGAAGAGTCCTTTTTTTCAAGGTGGACCAGTCAGTGTGTTATCTGAACAAAAAATCAACCAGTCAGTATCAAGTATATATTTAAAATAGACTGTACTGTTGCATTGAAGACTATATTGTCCTAAAATAGACTGTCAGTCAGCGGAACTGTGAGCAGAGGAATGAGCTTCTCAGCTGTCTGCAGAATGAATGCCTCAACAGTTTTTGTCTTCAAGTGTAAGAAAAAGGGGGAAAGAGAGAGATTATGAGATTTTTTTTGTCCTATTTCTGTGTGGGATAAATACAAACATGGTCTATTTTACAATTTCTATGTGGCATCATACTTTAAATGAATGAAACACTTGATTAAGTGACATTTTAAAAACAACTTTCTATTATCTTGACAAAACCTGTTGAATTTGGCAGCTTCGCCGGCACGAAAAAAGATGAATAAGCTAGCATTTTATTATATGAAATCTAATAGTTGGTTGTTGACCAGTTAGCTGACTGTTTGACTAGAGTTTTGATCTTTGCCTGACTATGTGATTTAGCGAGATTAAAATAAAGACAAAGTTGAAGAAAAGTCTGAACCAGTTACTTATTGGAAAGTACTAATATAAATACCATAAACTTGTATAGATACTGTATATTTTGAAAGAGAAGTACACAAAAATAACCAGTAATTTCCTCCTTCACCAGGGTGTTTTGTGTCCCACGGGCTGCGAGCTGAAAACCGCACTGCTCAAGCAAGAGAGGAACGTCAAGGGGGTAAAAGCAACCAATCAATAATCGATAATTGTATACACTGCCATTCATAGCAAAAGCAGGTCTTATCAGTGATTGTAAACACGGCAGGGAACTGACGTTGGCTGATGGAGTCCAAATTACACCAGTTTCCATCATTTTATCAGGCAAACATGATCATTTCATACCTTAACGAAGCAAAAAAGCCTGATTTGCCAAAGAGGAAGAGCCTCCAGGGAATGGCTTGTTACCTGCCAAAGTGTCTGTTAAAATCCATGGCCAAAATTCAGTAGCATTTGGCAAGCAGCTGATGTCATTTCCCTACTTTGAATGAGCAGTCGTTCCCTCCAGTCACTGAGGAAACGTCTGCGACCGACTGAGCGTCTGTTTCCTCACACGTGTCCCTCAGGCTGTGGACCAGCTCAAGTCCCAGGTGAACGATCTGTCCCGGTCCACCAGCAACGTCTACAACTACGTCGACCACATGTCCAACTCCCTTGCAGAGAGGCAGAGAGTCATCAAAGGTGAGAGCAGGGCATTCATAGCAAATCAACTAAATCTAGGAATCCATATGTGGCGAGAGTCAGCCGTGAGTTTGAACCGCCAGCCGTCTTAAATTGCGGTTTCTGAGACACCGAGTCGGTGGTCTCAAGCCAAAAATTACTATTAGATCACAATTTGTTTTCCCTAAATTTGACATTTTTTAAATGGAGGCCTTCAAATTAAAATTTCTGCTCTAAAATGTGAAATATCATATATGTTCATGACAAAAATTCCTTACCTACGATCAATACTTTTGGAAGATACAGTGTGGAAAATTGGTCTGATTTGGATAGGATTTGCTACTGTCCCATTAAAAATACAATCATTTGTTCTAATTTTATACATGGGGTCATTTTGTAAGAAAAATGGGAGACATTAAGTGCTGGAAATACGCAATAATTCTGTGTATTTACTTTATAAAAATTGCCCTAACACACAAAATAGCACCAAAGTAAGCACCACGCTACTTGCATAACTTTTTGTACCCACTGTCTTATTACGCCCCCTGTAAGCACATTATGTGTTAGGGGTAATAATATTGAACAAATAAATAGAGAATGATAGTGAATAATTCTTGTACACTTTCTGGACTGTTTTTCATCTTTCCACAGAAAACAACTTGGTGGTGAACCAGTACACAAACAATGTCGAGGAACAGCACGCCTACATCAAGGAGACAGTCGATACAGTCTTCCCCTCCAACATCAGAGTGCTGCAGGTAAATGTTGAAAGGTTACGTGTGACCATGGTTCTCTGAGTGACATGATGACCATGTAACCGGATGGAGAGATCGTCCCAATACGATACATCTTTGATAAACCCAGATTAACCCTATGTCAGACAGAGCAAGGATTAAGGTTCAGTCACATCTGCATATTGTATTGAGAAAGGAATTTTGGATGGATCAGGGTTTACCTTTGCTTTAGTTTTTGCAAAGCGGAGCGGTGAAATTGCTTCGTAACCAGATATGACGTGTTTTTTCACCTTATGCACAGATTCGAATGGGAATCATTGACAGACAGAGCGAAATTTTGCCATTTAAATGGTAATGTGATCAGGCCGTAGACTAATATATTGATTTGACAATACTGACTTACTTGTAGACCAGAACTGGAGTGCCACAAGAAACACCTTGAATCTATCTTGAATCTTGAAGAACTTGAGGTATTGGCGAATCGATGCCAACTGGTGTCGTCTGAAAAACCTACAATAAAATTTTGCTTTCTTTGCACATTTATTAATTTAATAGCTTTGTTATATTTGCAGTAAATAATTTTTTAGGGTTGATCGATCTCAGAGTTTCCCTTTTGAAAGGTTTGGTAGGCCATGATGCCTTAAAGTGTGGCTCACTATAAAAAATAATTGTATCCTCCAAGGTTTCAGAAATGTTGGGGAAATGCAGTGCAAAAACACCACAGCAATGAATGCAGCAGAATGAAATGAGACAATTGCATATTACCCGTTAAGGACTGAAAATCCTCAACAGAAGTTTGGAAGTTGATAAATACCAGCTTTAGGCACCAAAAAAACTCAAAAATTCCTCCATCAGAAATAGAAATCATGAAACTGATTTGAAGGTCTATAGTTCTTTTTAAGCTAAACTCTATACAGTTTCAGCACTTTCTAAAATGTAACCTGTCCTGAAGTGAGCTCCAGGTGCTGTCCGAGATAGGTTATTGTACTAGGTGTGACCACCACTGATGGACAACACGCTGCCCTCTGGTTGCAGGGAGTCGTGGACAAGATCAGGCTGAAGATCCAGAGGCTGGAGAAGGCTATCCTGGCCCAGAAAGAGGGCTGCAAGGAGCCATGCAGCACCACATGTCCCATACCAGTGGTCTCTGGTAAGTGTGGGAGTTTATTTTGATTTGGGGAATGAAAACAAAGTAGAATGTGCCCACTGTATCATTATGTTTATTCATAAACAAAACTTAACTTTGTTATGCTCCCGATGAACAAAATCCTCCAGATAAACAAAATGTTATGTTAGAAGCATAATTAACTGTATAGAATCCTATTTATTTTATAATAAGCTGTAGTAAGTCAACATTTGGCATAATGAATTATCATTTTCTTTAAAGGGAGCATGATGCAATATGTTGACTCCATTTTCCTTTATATTAAATGATAATTAAATGACACTTTGCTTATGGAGAGCATAATGCAATGGGCACACTATTTGAAACCAGTGGATAGCGTAAGAAAAAGTCTTAAAAACTCTTTTGATGGAAGACAAAATAACTTACACACAGCATAAAACACAATGAGGAGACAATATCAAATGCATTGTGCTGGATAAATTATTGTAGTGTTGGGCATTTCTTAATATGATACAAAGTAATTGTGTGAGTGTTGAGAGTGGGGGATAAAGTATCACTGTATCTCATTGTGTACAGTAAAAGTAACTTTGTATATCAGTGTACATCTACTGCATGCTGGGATATTCTGTATCACTCCTTATGTGTATCAGGATGAGTGTGTCTGTGGATGCCGACCCTTCTCTTTTGTAACCCAGGTAAGGAGTGTGAGGACATCTTCCGTCGTGGAGGAAGAGACTCCCAGATGTACATGATCCAGCCCGACGCCTTCTACCCTCCATACAAGGTCTTCTGTGACCAGACCACCCAGAAAGGAGGTGAGCGAAGAAAAATACTAACTCCTTTTTCTGTGTTGTTTTACGTGCCTATCTTATGTATGTACGAATGACGGAAACACGGTAATCTGATAATCTCATAATGTTAATGCAAAGGTCTTTGCTTTGCTTAACGTGGAAACTTCCCGTTGCAAAATAAAGCATTTGAAACCTGTCTGACATTGCCAAAACAGATGTGCAATCAGGTGCAAAAGCAGTTGAGTTGAAAACAAAACCAAGTACATCAAGGGATCAGCTTTATCGCTATATCAGCATAAAGATTGCTAGGAGTGTTTATACTGTGGTGCTTATACTCAAATCTCCATTTAAAAGAGTGGCTATAATCTCTTTTGTGCATTAGAGAAAATGTAAGTAATATAGGGATGTGTACTGTATATGTTAGAAAGCTCCAGGATTCCTTCTGACGTTCTCATCCTTCTCTCTGTGCAGGATGGCTTGTCATCCAAAACAGGCTGGATGGCAGCGTGGACTTTGGCCGCCGCTGGGACGACTACCGCCGCGGTTTCGGCAACATCGGCTTCAACGTGGGCAAGGGTTACTGCGAGACTCCCGGTGAGCCGTTTGATTTAGGAACTGACAGGGTCCGCTAACACCTGCACTCATAATAACTGCCAAAATGAAGGAAAATTCAAACATAACGTGCATAAATGCAGTGTCTGCCCAGCTCAAGTCACCAAAAATAGCTCCAGTGGTCTTTAGTATCGATACCACAAGGGTGTGCGCACTAGACCCCTGAGCATGATGGAGCTTTTCTCCCTAAAGCATTTCGCCTCAGAATCACTGCACCAGTTTGTGACTCACTTTGCTGCCTCTATCATCATGTAACAGGTGAATACTGGCTGGGTAACGACCGCATCAGCCAGATCAGCAAGATGGGCCCCACAGAGCTCCTCATTGAGATGGAGGACTGGACCGGAACCAAGGTGAGTCCCCAAAGCCTCCACCTCTGTCCTCAGCATTTCCTACACTACTTGCTTGCTATGTGACATGCAAAAGTCCTTGTTATTAATATCTGGATTCATGCCCACTGACACCATGTAGCACGATCACTGTATAATCAATAGCAGCACTAGTACTGGTGGTAATAGCAGTGCCAGTAAGAGCACTTTTCAAAACCATAGTTACAAAGAACTTCACAACAAGGTGCAAGTCTAATATATATTATGCTTCATAATAATTGCAAATAAAAATGGCTCAAAAAGCAATACCATACTTAAATAAAAACCCAAACAAGTGACGGTAAAGAGACCGAAATAATTGAAAAATGAAAATAGAGATGAAAATAGATGAGGCTGAAATCCTTGAGATTATAGGTGGTCTTTTTGTCCATTTTAAGTAGTATCAGCAGTGGTACTTGTAGTGGTACTAACAGTAATGACTTATGGAAGTAATCAATTAGGGTTATGTTTAGTAATGTCAAATATCTTCAGTGTAATATATATACAATATGTCTGTTTGCACTGAAACTCCATGTATTAACTACAGTAATTACCCCCGATGTTTAGGTCAATGCTCAGTACCAAGAGTTCACTCTCCAGTCAGAAACGTCCAACTACATACTGGCGGTGGATCATTACTCTGGTACTGCAGGCAACGCTTTCATGGAAGGGTCTAATGAGCTGTATGGTGAAAACCGCACCATGACCATACACAACGGCATGATGTTCAGCACCTATGACAGAGACAACGACAACTGGTAGGTTGAGCGGAAAACCCGCAAGAAGGTGAAGTGAAATGCAAAAGGCTCGAAAACAAAAATTTGAAGAAGAGATAGCGAGGGGTGAACAGCGACTTTGGTCAGCAGACACGATGGTCTGGGGGGGGAAACTGGGTAAAAGGAGCCACTTTATACATTTTCTTCTGCTAAGACACAAGAATGATTTATTATCTCACACAAAGATTGAAATCTGTGTTTAAAATCACATTTGTATCACACCCCACTCTCCTTATACTCTCCCTCATCCTTGTGTATGGCCTTCTAGATATGAGACTGCAGAAAAAGACCCAGCCTACCCCATTCTCCCCTACAGCCTCCAGACTTATTAATTTTTTTGAGGTTGTTGACTAGTCTGCACGTTTAAATACGTTCTAAAAGTGAAGTTATCCTCGAATTATTGGAAATAGACATACCTTTGTCTTCAAGAAGATGTAAATAAAGGTGAAAGCTGAACCTGATTGGTGACATTAATAGTTTGGCTATTATCTGCTTCATGTTCATGCAGTTTGAAGGAGGTGCATATCTCATTTTGTCTCTCTTTCATCTCTGTGTTTGCCTGTAACAGGAACCCCGGCGATCCTTCCAAACAGTGCTCAAAGGAGGACGGCGGTGGCTGGTGGTACAACCGTTGCCACTCAGCCAATCCCAACGGCCGATACTACATAGGCGGGTCATACACGCGACACATGGCCAAGCACGGCACAGATGATGGTGTGGTGTGGATGAACTGGAAGGGGAGCTGGTATTCCCTGAAGGCCATCAGCATGAAGATCAGGCCTTATTTCCCCCCCCAATAGGCCAGCATGTAGCAGGCACACTTACACACACACATACGTAGCACACAGTAACTGACAAAATAAAAGAAAAGCTAATGTAAAGTGTTATAACTGAGTCCACGGCAACAAGCGAGTTTTTGAACTCAACTGGAGGGATGCCATGCCCTCAACATGATGGAATATTAATTTTGCTATCATCCTAGGAACCAACACCTGCTGTCAGTGTTTGCTTTATTTCTCATTTACTCAAGCACTTCCTTTTTTTTGTCAGTGAAATTTATGTTGAGGGACTCACACACACACACATACAGAGACAGGTAATGGGGAGCCTGAGAGAAATGCCTGCTGTGAAAGGGTTTAAGAAATCAAGACAGGGAGAAAAAAAATATTTGCAGGGAAACAATGTTTGCTGATGTTTTTATGAGGTTAAGCATTTTCATTCAAAGCCGCAATAGGTCCATTTAAAATGAAGAAAAAAAGAAAATATGGTGAAAAGTAATGTGAAAGATCAGCTAAAACTGTAATCTCCAAGGGCGGGAGAAACCCTGCGAATGCATGAGTGATTGTGATGAGATCTGTCTCCTCTCGCTGTGTATGACGTTTTTTGGTGTGCACTGCCAGGACGAGTTGACCCCAACTGTCCTCCGCTACTCAATAAACACATTGAGGAACCTACTTTGTGTCTGCTCTGGTTGTTTTTTCATTGTATATCATAATCCCAAGAGTGGGAGGGCGGCTTTTTAGTAAGAAACCGTCCAGTAAACTGAAGGCAAAGCTAAAGAGAGCTCCATCCCTGCTGAAGTGCCCTTGAACCAGACATTGAGCCCCTACTTGCCCCTTCATTCCCACACTTCTTGACACATGCACATGCAAACATATCAGGAAAATAAACATATTATTGACAAATAGTCATAACTAGGAATTCGCCACAATGCAGCTCCTTGTCACACATGAAATTACTATTGAAAGGTTTTTCCTCTTCCCATCCTAGGAATTAAAATGTGGATTAACTTTCGGGACATAAATATAATGTTCAGAAAGGAGAACATAGGACACCGAACATTAAGCTAAGCATAAGACAAATAAAATAAATTATAGACAGAAAAGAGGAGTCTATGACCAATTATTCACACCACCTTATTGTTATTGATCTGCACATTTGCAAAAAGCAACACAGCTGTAGGAAAACAGATAATCAGAAACATGGGCCACATGCTTGGGAAATTTAATGCACTGACAAAATGTTTTTCGCTGCTTAAAAATGATGAAGAAACTAAAATAAGTAACATATCAAAGCAACAATGAGGAGTGTGTTTTCAGTGTATTATGGTGTAATGCCAATGAAATTTGCCACGGATATGAAATATGCAAATGACTTTCATGTCGTAGTTAGCTAAATGTTTACTGTCCTATCCCTTTTTTTTTTTTTTTTACACTGAGGACCATATATTTTGAAATATGTTAGCCTCTAGTCACTGGCTGTGCTAAGCAACTTTGTCAATAAAAGAAAAAGAAGAAGACCCTTACACAATAGGTACTCTTGGACTTGTTGAATTTTGGTAATGTTAATAGTTTTATTCCTTGGTATATATACCTCTTAATGCATGTCTTTTAAAGCACATCCCCTTCACCTTTTTCACATTTGTTATGTTGCTGCAGCCTGATGCTACAATCTTTTAAATTAATTTTTTCTCTCATTAATCTACCCTCAGTACCCCATAATGACAAAGTGAAAACAGAAATTTGTGCAATTTTATTAAAAAGGAAAAACTGAAATATCACCCTTTGCAACGACACTTGAAATTTAGCTCAGGAGCCTCCCATTTCTCTTGATGGTTGCTGAGATGTTTCTACACCTTGATTAGAGTCCACTTATGGTAAATTAAATTGATTGGACCTGATTTGGAAAGGCACACACCTCCCTATACAAGGCCTCACAGCTGACAATTCATATCAGAGTAAGCAGTCCAATTTTGGGGAGCAGGATCAGGGACAGTAGGGCACAAGTACCAAGAATGAAAACACCCAAGGACTGAAACACTTCAAGCAGATTGTATGAAGACATACTGTATGGTTGAAAAGCTGAGCAGCTACAACTGAAGAATTACATTTATTTATTTATTTCCTTTAGCATCACATTTTATTTTTCTTATTTTCTCCATTATTGTTTTAATTTTTTGTCTTTTTTTTAAATCTAAGTTTTCTGTATTGGTTGTGTTGGAGTCTAGGCCCTCAGCCTCTGCTGCTCTCTGATGACCTTGCTTACCTCTGTTTCTTTTGGACCTAGTCCATCTCACTCAGTTATCAACCCCAGCAGCCCTTTCCTGCAACCCATTGATTTGCATTTTGTTTTCTTTATGAGTAAGTTGTTTTTTTACCCTTTGAAACAGTCAAATATTAGTCTTTTGTAATATCAGCCTCATGTTCCAGTTTACTTGGAAGCCACACTTCATTTGGGGACCGTTCCACTATTTTTGGTTCTAGTCTAACAAATGTGGGGACTCCTTCATGCCTACGGCTGGTGGAGTCACGTACAGTTAGGGTTAAGGTTAGGGTAAGGGAATTGCATGGGAATAATCAGTGTTCAAGAGTAACTTGTATGAGTAACTGGATTCTTGCCACAAAAGCAGTGATGGAGAAAGTTCTCAACTAGTTTACTTTAGTAAGAGATGCAATACATAATGGATAAATACTCCAATAATATGAGGCAGTAATATGAACAGTACAAGTACCCCTTCTGAAGAGTAGTCCACTTGTGTTAAATTATTTGATTCATTAACATATATTAGGTATTTTAAAGCTGCAGGTGCTCTATATACTGTTGAGTAGTAACCTTCCTATGTTGAACACTGTCATTCCAGGTCTGGAGCGTCCAGGGGCTCCATCTCTGAAGAATCCTCCAGCAGCTCTTCCAGAACAACCTGGTTCTGTCCGATGTCCTCAAACTGGGTCAGCAGTTCTCTCTGGACCATCGGGATGGATTTATATTCTCCAGACGGTTCCGGGTCTACGACTACAGGCTGCAGCTTGATCTTTGGGATGTCACTGGGAGGGGGCGCAGCCTTTCTTCTCTGATTCAAAGTCTTATCCAGCTGGTCCATGTGGGCTTGCAGGGTCTGATAGCTGGAATGGTTGACGCTGAACGGCAGGGCTGAACGGCAGGACCCATGGCAGCTTCGTAGCTTGATGTCAATGTCCACCTGGCAATCAAGAGAGAGATGTGATCGGTTTAATGTACCAGTGTCCTGAGCAACAACATACCACAAAGTACAACAAAGACACACAAACAACCTCAAAGAACCAAAAAGTACGATGAAATGTACTACTAAGAAGTATTACCCAACCCTAACCCTAACCCTAACAATGCTTGGGTGCTATAGACTTTCAAGTGAATTGGTAAATATTAACTTGCAGGCCAATAATTTAATACGAATGTCGACCTGAGGGAGTAAACATTCCTAACCTCTTCTCGGTACATGTCCTCAATCTGATTCTGGGCTTTCTCACGCAGTAACTTCAGTTGCCGTGACAATTTGGACATTCGTTTCCGTAGCAACGTGAGGTTCCTGGTCAATCCCTCGGCTTGTTCCACGTACTTAAGCTCCGACACTGGAGAACAAGGACAGGACAGAGAGTTTGAGTACACACACGCGTATATGTTCATCAGAAAGAAAGTCTTTCCTTTCACCCATAAAACCGAGCCCAAAGGTCTTGTGGCTGCATCTCACCGTATCTGTTGACTATGATTCTTCGGTTGGCGTTGTAGACGTGTACGATTGCCGTCATGGACTTTTCGGCTGTGTCCTCATTCTTCTTCACCCTCTCACACACTTTCCTCAGACTGCTGTCCACCTTGTTCTCCATCTGTGATATCAAACCCTGGAGTCTGCAGCCAGAAGGGCATTTAGAAACCTTGATAGAGCAAAGGATGGAAAGATTTAGTAGTGTGTGTATGTGTGTGTCAATGTATTGGGCTTATTTGGGTCTTGAAAACAAAAAAGTGGATTATCATTTAACCATGTTGAGCACCTCTGATATGACTAAGGTGCCTCTTGGACTTCGGCTACACAAAAAAACATCTGTCAAACCGCATCTGCAATTGACATTTTGATTTTCCATTTTTCATTAATGTCAATTGTAAACTTGTGCTTAACTTAAAGGCTTATTGTATCCCAGAGTTTCTCCAGCCACTGAACAAGTAAGGTGTGTCAACCTCAGTGGAGAGTTTGATTGGCCCACTGAGGTCGACATGCTCTTTCAGATTCTTCTGCAATCTGCTGTGAATAAAATACTGGAGGAAACATCAAATCCTTGACATTTTTGCCAAGAAAATGGTCAAATTGAAGATACTGAATATTTGCCCGAACAAAGATTCAGTACAAAAGTAAAGGTATTATATCTGCCTTCACAAACCCATATAATTTGGACCTTAAATACGATAATTTTGATGTTCAAAAGGTGATTTTTTTCCTAAAACCTAAGAAGTTGAAAATTACTTCTCTTAATTTTCTGTTTTGTTGCATAGGGAGAGAGGAGGCCTTCATTCATGTTCAAATATACTGGCTGTAGGGTTAACATACATGGATTCATAAACTGAGCAATTTAAATTTCTATATATAAGTGTGTGTGCAGATGTTTGGGTATACACCCTTCTTACCCAGTCATCATCTGAACACAGAGCATAGTCTGACCTAGCAGAACATTTTCTGCTGTCTCTGTATGTGTGACTGAGGGACCGTTGGCCTTCTTGATTCTGCTTCTTCAGCCTCATACACACTGGAAATAAAACAGACAAACAAAACAAACATTGCCATTAGAAAAAAAAAGAATTTCTAATCATTATACATTCATTCTCAACCATTTTCATTATGACTCTGACACTTGGAGGTGTTAGTGTTTTTTTTTAATGTAATTCTTCTGTTGCATTCACTATAAAATGTACTGAAAGATAGCATCATGTAAATGGCTGTATGCATGTCAATCTGATGACTGTGGGAAAATAATAAATGTGTACATTTAATGGCAACATGGGTTACAGTCCTTCCACCCATCCATTAACTTATGTGGCCTATATTCAGACTTGTGCCCTGGAGGCCTTTATATCTCGTATTGGTCATAATTATTTATATTTGGCTGTTTAAATAAAACTGTCTGAAGGCGTGTTGAAGTTGAGTAATTTTTCTCAGGAGAAGGCAATTGAAAATATGTATTTGTGTTACAAGTATTGCACATTAATCGGATTGATTCACCGATTAAAATTAGACCAACTGATGGTTTTTCAATTGTTTTATGTTCCAAAATACTATGTATCTGGTTTGGGTGAAAAAAAAATGCAATCTAAAATTCATCAGTGAATATTTCTGAGATGCATGATAAGCCATTACATGGCTTTACTTTAATCCTTTTGCAAAAGTGCAGATCAGTTTCTTCCAAGTCTGCTACTGTGTGCTTGTATTTGCATGTTAAGGTTAAATGATACCCCGTTACTTTTTGTGGATTTTTATCCCCCCCATATGATGCAGTAAACCCCAAAAAACACAAGTAAGCAAAAGTAGTTGAAGTGAACATTAAACTTTATTGACATAACTGTTATTGGTACAGAGGTCACTGTGTTTGTTTGCCTGGATTGAGCAAGTTGGAGATCAATGTGGAGCACTAAGGCCGTTCTAAGAACATGGGTTAGGTAATTCTAACATCAGGTCAGGTCAATGGCATTTACAGTCAGCACAGACACAAAACAAACAAAAAAGAAATAGAAAAAAAGCATGGCAACACACTGGCACTGTTTGACATGATTGTGAAATCCCATAATGATTTACAAGGAGATCAACAATCTACAAGGTCTATGATTCAGCCTCACTCATCGTTTTTACCCTATTTCACCCTGTCAATATTTCCAGCCCGTTCTGCCCCCATTTTCTGCAAGGGTTAACACATCCCCCATTGCTGAAAGGTGAAGAGTCCCTTTAAAAAGCTGCAGGTCGAACAAACATCCTAACAGTCTTGAGGCTGTATTCTGCTGGTTTGTATGTCACCCATACAACCCCATTCTCAATCTCATAGGGACTGTTGCTGCCTGGGTCGTACTGGCCTTTGTAATAAATCCCATTCAAGTTAGCCGACTGGCAGTTATTGTACCACCATCCACCCCCATACATCTCGGCGCAGTTTTCCTCCCACTTATCGTTGTCTTTGTCGAAGGTGCTGAATTTCATCCCGTTGTGGGACAGAAAAGACCTCAAATTAGAAACTCCCATCACAAGAGCGTCTCCGGCATCCCCTGTGTACCCAGAAACATGCAGCGGGAACCCCTCAGCCTCAGAGCCGACCCTGATCGTGTATTCGGCATTAGCCACGCCCCCTTCCCAGTCCTCGAGCTCCACCTTCAGCATGGTCTCAGCCTGACTAGTCAACAGGTGGAGGTACTTGTTGCCTAGCCAGACATTCCCCTTGCCCTGCGCGTCAACCGAACCGAAGCCGCCAAGGTACTCGGCCCAGGTTCGGTTGAAGCTCAGCGCCTCGCTCTCTCTCTGCTGGACTAACATCCACCCGCCCATAAGCCCCTCCTGCTGGCAGTAAACCTCTACTACCTCTTTGGAGTCCAAGCCGCCAGGTTTGACTTTAAACAAGCCGTTCGTTTCCCCTTTCAGGTGTTTCTGCTGGATGTCAGCACAATCTGCGGACAGAGAGGGGCACACCGGGGGCTGCAAGTTAGCTTTGGAGGGGCTTGTTCTTTGGCTCGGTGAGCTGAAATGTGCTGCAGTGATAAAAAATGCTAAGGGCTAACTCTTTTACCCTGCAAAATGGCTAAGGCAATCTCTGTTCCATTTCCCCTCTCTTATTCCAGATCTATTTAGTTTTTTAAATATGTCAAAATTTGCTCAGTGCTCTGAAGTTTTACATGATTTACATGAAATGTCATCATATTCCCTGGTTTCCATAACGTTTGTTGGATTTAAACTGTGAACATATTTTGTCAAACTGTTTTTTAACATGTTCAATCCAATATTTGTAAACTATACATCTTAACATTCCTGCGCTCAATTATAACATATCCTCAGCATAAATGCTAGAAATTTTTCATTAATAGCAACAAACAGTTATGATTAGTCTGTTCACTTCTCATTTTGGTACATAGGGCTAGCCAGCGAGCTAGCTGACGCTAAAGCAGTCTAGCTGAATGGCTGATTTTGGACCGAGTCGAATGTTTATTCCAGTTCTGTTGTTGTGGTACCTTTTCCCACATAATTGGCCTGCCGCTCGACGCGTGCGTTGTTAAGGCTCCGGGCATGGATATCAGGAAGGTCATCGTCGGTATTGCCTGCCATGAATGCTCCAAGGTCTATCCCGACGTCAGTGCCAAAGGGATTCACAAATCCGGTCTTGGCACCTCCACTATGGGAGACAGTCTTGGTGAAGGATGAAGAGGTGTGGCTGAGGGAGGGGAATAAAGAGCCTGCTCCTCCCTTAGTGAGATCTGTCATCCCCTGGCATTCGGGGCCTCCTTCCATCACCTCCTCTGTCCTTTCCACTGGTCCGGAGTTTGTGAGGACAGTAGTTTTCCGAATGCTCTTGGTGCATGAAACGGATTTGGTGGACACATGAGATGTGGCTGGCTGGCCTTCAAACCCACCATTGAAACCACCAAAGATGTCGTCGTCCCCACGTCCCCCGAGCACAGTGATGGACTTTGACGCCCCGGACGAGGACGAGGATGAGGACGAGGAGGAAGATGAGGAAGATGAGGATGTGGAGTAGGAAGTACCTGGGACTTTGGAGACGGTTGCTGGGGAAGAAGTGCTGGAGCCTTCCTGCTCCAGAATCAACTGGACCGTCTTCACCTAAGACAGGGAGAATATTACAACTTCAGCGTGTGTGCACATGTTCAGATTTCTTTCACATAACATAAATCAAATCAGTGTTGGACAACTTGGCACATGTGTGGACCCAAATGGTAGCAAGAGAAAACTATTTTAAACCCAAACCCAGAAATCCTGTAAGATGGTGCAGGCGAACTGCACACAGCACACTAATCTTAAACAACCCGGCTGGTCCGTTATGCTTCATAACAAAGGAAAGCAAAAAGATGAGAGAAGCAAAAGTTAGTCAGTGAGTCCAGCTTCCTCTGGTTAGAGCACTCGCTTACTACTGCTTAGAGGACCACTTGTATCTCACTCTTAAGGGTCATTTGGCCACTTCCTGGGCTGAGATTACTCGCTATTATCCATACAGACACCAGAAAAAAAAATTGGATAAGCCACCAAAAATGACTCTGAGGACCTTTTTTAGTCTAATAACTGAGCTGGCTGCAGGGATTTTAGGAGCTGATGAATTCTGGGATCAACTGGTGGCTGTGGGCAGCTGACACTGTGCTCCGGTTGAAGCTCTCACAATGAGGACAACCAGCAGAATATGTCACAAAGACTTCGTAAATGACTGTTATTTCAGCTAATAAAAGAAACATGACGGTAACCAATAACGAGGGAAGCGGTAAGGCAGTGTTATGTGTGATTGTGTGTTTGGGTTATGGGAATAAAAGCAGTGATCCTATGGAAACGCAAGGTATTACTTATCTATCAGCTATTACACTATACTAGTTATGTATCTCATAACTATCATATCAAGTGTGAAATCCACATATTATATTTATTTATAGATTTAAAATAATGAAAGAGCCATAATATTCTCATTCTTATTGTTCTAGAAACTAAAATGGGTCACTTCAAAATCGATGCACAATAAAAAACAAAAAACAAAAACAGCAATGATAAAATGCGCAAACAATAAAAGAACAAAACCTAGACATGAGACTGAGATTAGTTAATAAAAGTATTATTTAAGGAGTGATTTAAAAGAGACAATGAGGACAGCCTGATGTCTTCAAGTGACTTACGAACAATTACAACCGTTACTGTTACAGTTAGACATCGGTTTCATGCTTTGTATTGGAACTACGTTAAATTGCATCGTCCCTATGGAATAAAATTCAACTCCAATTGCAATTCTGCTGTTGCTGGTGATTTTACAAGTGCTACCGTGGCTACTCCCAGTTAGAAACACCATCATCACCATCGTAATCACACTTAGTAAGCGTTTCCTCCCTTTCCTATTTATGTTTTTTTTTTCTCCAGCTTAGGACACTACCGCTACCGTTAATATTCAGCAGCCCTGCCTCCTCACCTCAGGGAATACGTCTTCTGTCTGCTGTGCTGTCATTCTGCTGCCGTCGTCCTTAGACTTGTACCTGTCCTCCACTATGGCATCCTTCAGTGCCCTGCTCTTCATCACGTAGAGAGTTCCCACCGTCTCAATGCTCTGGGCTGACTGGGAGTCCAGCTGGTTCATCTGGGAAGCAGAAAGAAGGGAAAACAGAGGTGACTTCTGACTTTTTGGTGGGGTTTTTTTTGTTGTTGTTGTTTTTTTAACCATGTTTTCCAGGTCAACCTTCCACAGGATTGTGCATACGTTATTATATCCTCAAAAAACAAACAAACAAACAAACAGAAAAAAAAGCCTACTGGTGTGCTGATATTTCTCCTGTGTTTTAGAAATGATTCCTGCTCAGTCAAAGTGGGTGGGGAAGCTCGACACCACACCTTTTTTATGCTTATTTGCTAGCTGGGTGTGATAAAACAATTGTAAATATGTAAATAGTTGGATATGGGTATGTGGGTGTATTTATAAGGTATAAACATATATTGTACACCAAATGATATATTTATATGTAGAATAGAGTAATTACTTAATATGGCTTTGATAAATATATAAGTAACACTGCTGTATATGCACTGCAAAAACGCAAAATCTTACCAAGATTGTTTGTCTTATTTCAAGTCAAAAATGTCTCATTTCTAGTCAAAATATCTCATTAACCATAAAATAAGCCATGATTACCTCAGAAGTAACTTGTTTTTAGACTTGTTTTTAGACAATTTTCACTTGTTTCAAGTGAAAATTCACTTGAAATAAGTGAAAATTAGCTTGAAACAAGAAACTAATTTTGCCAATGAAACAAGCAAATTTTCACTTGTTTCAAGCAAATTTTCACTTGAAACAAGTGAAAATTGTCTAAAAACAAGTTACTTCTGAGGTAATCATGGCTTATTTTAAGGGTAATGAGATATTTTGACTTGAAATAAGAGAAATAATCTTGGTAAGATTTTGAGTTTTTGCAGTGTTGTGATCAGTGACTCATTACTCCCTTGCGTCCTTCCATGCTACAACCGGTTCGCCGACAAAATTTCC
>OMLB01022233.1:2669-15167 GCA_900302555.1 Myripristis jacobus
CCCCTATCCAAGAAAATAAAAAATAAAAAACGAGTGGCAATGCGACCCGAATAAAAAGCCTCAGTGCTTTCAAACAATGATGTAACTCTACAGTAATCCTCTTTCACTTTGTGTCCCTTCCTCTTCTCTGTCTCTCTGTTCATCTGTTTTGTTTAATCTTTGCTCATCTCTTTCTTGCTCAGTGATTTCTTTTCCTATGAGGTGGGTGTAATGGAGAGAGAGAGAGAGAGAGAGAGAGAGAGAGACAGAGAGAGAGACAGAGAGCGGAGGGATGAGTGTGCTCTACCTTCTGCATTTACATTTACCCAGCCTGCCTGAGTCCGATGGAGAGCCACTAATGAAAAAGTAATAGACTGCTATTAAAGTGGTGCTCATAGTGTTTTATCCAATTACACCGTCAGCTTCTCCTGCCTAGGAAGAGCGATAATAATGTCCACGGCGGGGGGCGCTTTTTTAAAAAAAGACACTGTTTGGGAGGATGGCTGGGCTGATGAAGAGAGAGAGTCATAGACAAAAAGCGCTTGACTGCAGAATTAAGTATTTCTAGAAAACGACTCAATCCTCCCCTCCACTCTGTCCGGCTGGAGCCCTCAAGAAAAAAAGAACATCAGAGCGCTGTGCTGTTTCCACTCGAGAGGCGGTCCCGTCCGCTGTGTGCAGCAGGGCACAACAACCTGTGCCCTGCTGCCCTGATCATCAAGATTGTATTTAAGAGATCGATGCCCAAACTGTGGCCACCATAGTCAGCTAAATTAAGTTCAGTTTGATGAAAAACATCAAGAATCAGTCAAGTTGTTTTTGTAATTTGGGGTAAGTTCCAGCAGTTTATAGGCCTCAGAAGTCAGTCACTGTGACACACATCAAATACACAGCTGGCTTTGACTGATAAATTCACCACTAGAATCGTTTCGCTGCCGGGCCATTTTGTGTTCAGGATCTAAAAAATGTGCACTTTTTCTTTTTTTTTCATAATGCAAACAGGATATGAATTAAGATTATGTCCAGGCCGCAAAATTCAGCCCACATTCCCCTTTCTGTAAATATCAAACTGCTCTAAGTCTTGAAACACTTGTTCATTTATCCCCGGTGCAATCAGTCTCTATTATCTAGGAATGTCCATTTAATTAGTCTGAAATGTACCTAATCTGCATTGCTACAAAATGTATATTCTTTACATTTCTGCCAATCTTTTCCCAAAGCTAACAGTTTTATTTTAGAAGTCCAATATCAATTTGCGTCCCTTTTCTCCAGCCATTGGTTTCCATTCATTCCACAACGATATGAAAATGAACTTTCAGAGACTTCAGACTTTCTTCACAGCAGTATTCCATCACTGTACTTAAGTGTTCAGCATTAGTTTTCCTAAAAGCAGCAGCACTGTTGTGTTTTGATGACTTGAAATTGGACAAAAAATAGTCCCTGGGGAAACATTTGCTTTCCACAGCCAATTATAAGTTGTGTGGTTCATAAATGGTGATGACTTTGTTCACCACAGAAGCAGTACCTATGTTTGGCAAAATGGTTTGTTTTAATGTAAAGTAATGCACCACAATGTAAAATTAACTCCGGACTGCTGTCGAACTGCTAATTCAATGATCATGCCAAACTTTTTCCCAAAGCAAATGAGACCTGGGTCAAATCCTGGCCACTCATCATGTTGTGTCCTGTGTTTTGTGTCCGTTCCGACCTCACAAGGCTTTGTGTGACATTTTCAAACAATCAGTGACTTGATGTACCTTGGAGTTTTGTGATTTTTTGAAGCCTGGCTCTCTTCACACGGGAAATGACGAGAAGCAGAGCGTTTTCTCTGGTGGCTGGCCATTTTCCAGGTACATCTTGACCTTCCTCTGTTTTTTTTCCCCTTTTTTTCCACCCACAATGTTCTCAGTCTGCGTTTATTCCTGGACCAGGAGAGTGTGTGTCTCAATGTGTGTGTGTCTGTGTGAATAGCAGGTGCGATATGTACCCATCCCGGACCCAGGTGTGTGTGCGTGTTCAGCACCAACATGACCCAGAAAATTCCTCTGTCCGAAAACAGGCGTGAGTACACACACACACACATGCACACACAAACACACCACACACAAAATACAACAAGTTATGTAGCTACATGCTGCATTACATAACTGGACAGACAACACTGGTCAGTGATGCAGAAATTGAAAGCAGCTGAAAACATGAACATTCACTGGACAGCCGTTGTAATAGCATCAATCCTGTATTAATATCGTAAAGCGCAGCAACTTCTTCAGCACTAATACATATCCATTGGAGTCATAAACACTATAAAGGTTAAATCTTGGTGTGCAGATGCCTTGGGACTTTCCTTCATTACACTTCAGTCACAATTGTCACACATTGTCAAAGGCCGTAAGTCAGTCATCTGAAAGGATGGTAGGGCAGTCAGTAATGGACTTGTGCACCCTTGCAGCTTCAGATCTGGTGGCGTGCATATCACAGATATATTGTATTTTTCCAAACTCTTTATTCCAAATAGACTGTGGGAACAGCTGGAGGCAATTTTGTTGCTTAGTAATAATAACCTCTGCACTGTTTAGCAAGCTGGAAAATAAGTAACGTAAGAAAGCTGTTATTTATGAAGCAGCTTTCCTAATGGCTCGTACAGACTGTGAGATTTCAGCAGTCTTATAAGTTTATTACAAGTCACACTGCGCGACATGGATCCAATAAACTTGGGTAGGACATCAAGCTGTAGATGTATGTAAATAGTATAATGACCGCACCTACTGAATCTTATAGGCTACAACACAAGTCAATATACCAGAAAGCATCCTCAGCATATGTCATCCATCAGTGCCGCTGTAGTGGTAAACAGTGAAGCTCAGCCAGAAGTTTCAATAGTGATGTTAATGTGTTTGGACAACAATCCAAAGAGGAGGAGGAGGAGGACCTGGTTGTTTTCATCTTTGTCGAAATCTCAAACATTTTGTTTTGCTCATTCTTTGGGCTTAGCACCAGCGTCATGCTGATCAGTGCATCATTTTATGTTGCATTCCTATTGGTTGGTAAGTAGATGTCGGTCGAAGCAGGGGGCACATCATGAGGTGGTTATCCTAAATTTCTGACACTGACAGAATATTGTCCCAGGCTGTTCAGCCAACCTTGATCCTCCCTCACAGCGCAACATAGGAACCATGGCCAAAGATATCTTCTAACACAAATTACAAGACGCTTTGTGTGCTGTGTGTCTTGGATTTTGTACTGATGAAGTCTGAGTTTCTGAAGGTGGCGCTATTTTCAATGATGGTGGCTATCAATGCTCATGGTAATGCTGCATTCCACTGTAACTGAAAATTGTAAAAAAAAAAAAATAACAACCTCTGAATTGGAAAACCCAGAACGGCCATTCAACTCGAAAATCCAAGTTGGAATCTTGAGCAAGACTGATTCTAACTTCAGTGCAAGACATTTCACAGCCGTGCGGTGGCACGCATGAAAATTTGATGCGAAGGGATTTTGTTTACCATTCACCATTCATGCTAAAATGTTATTCAACTATGTCGACAGTTGGCAGTGTTGCAAAATCTCTGCTCCTGCTTTTTGCTCAACATTTCTATGTAGAAGTTGGTAGAAGTTGCTAGTTTCTGTTATCCTGCTTGTCAGTGTCAGGTAAGGACTTGCTTTAGGTCCTTGTCAAGGTGGCATGCCATTGGTCTGATGGAACCAATGTTTACAAAACACCAATAAATATGCCCCATTGGACGCCCATTAGTCCAGTAGCTCTTATCCCATTAGTCCTTATCCACACTCTGGAGTTGTTGGAGTTAGTGACAGCTGGTGTTATGCTGAGTTTTTAATCCCTGCTGAGATATGCATCCACCTGTTTCCCTGAACCTTAACATGAGGAAACCCCTGCCTAAGCCTAACCAGATTTACATAGTGGACACTTTTCAGTTTATTGGGATTTCAGAATAATAGGCATTTGTTTTTGGGATAACGGGCAGTTGAACAAATGGGCTTTTGGTCCAATAGGACTATTTCGGACTACTGGAGTGTCAGAATAGTGAGCCTTTGGACCCATGGGAAGTCCCCCCTTGTCAAATTCATGACACTACCACATAAACTTTAACACATTTGATCACATTTACATCAGAACTCAGAGATACCAACATAGAACGTTCTGAGTTCCAAATACACTGTAACGCAGGATCACTACCCAGTAGGAAAGTGTTACCAGACGCTGAGTGTTTGTACCAGCGAAAGTAAAAACTTCCATAAACTGCACAGTTTATGGAAGCTGAATCATTACTTATAGGAAGATACATGAATACCAAAATGGAGGTGCATTTCTATGAAAATGTAATGGCTTTTTACTTTAAAGTGATTTTGATTCTAACAATGAGTGATCAGTGTTTTTGTAAGGGAATTGCCAAAAAACATTTTGAAAAGAGAAAAAGGTAGGACTTGGATATGTTACTGCTCTAAGCTTTATTTGCTTGTTTGTTAGTTGGGGAACCTTTGTATTAGTCTGATTTATTCCCAAATTGCCATAAAAATCCACTAGGATTCAGCTGGAAGGATTATATTCTCCAATTTTCCAGACAGCAGTCTGAAAAATAGCAGTCAAAACTAGGACAACTTGCTACCTTTTGAACCTATGTGTCTGACTGTCAACACTGCAGACAGGCACCAGGGAAAGGGATTTTTTTGGTCCTGAAGTTTCTATGAATATAGGCCGGATAAGCCACTTACATGTTTTCAGCTCAGGAACCAAATTTAAACAAAGTGATAAGCAATTTCATTGGTGCTGTGGGCCCCCGGGTAATAAAAACATACTAGTGCTCTTAGCATATGGAGGCCCACCACAAAACACACTCCGTTTTTCAGTCCTGCATCATAGTTTAGAAAATATTAAGTATCAGAGACTTTTTTTAATCCATAATCAAAGTGTTTCCAGCAGCCTTGCCATGGACTGATGCTGGCAATGTTGTGCAATATCTGTGGGCATGAAGTGTATTTATAAAAATGTATAGTCATAAGGCTACGTATTGGGACAGCGAGCAAGTCTTTCACTGCTGTTGACTCATCTAGAATGTATTATAAGGATTTACATCAAAAAAGTGAATGTGTAGTCAAATAAGCAGTCTGTCAGCTTTTACGAATATAAATGGGCCTTCCTGGTAAGGGCGATACAAGTAGGCTTTTTGGAGATTGCTGAGTTTGTCCATTAATGATGTGAAGCAGGGGTTCTGGGGTACTTGGTTTTACCACCACCAGTACTCACTGAAACTACTCATTTAGTCCAAAGCACTTGTGTGGGCCGTACAGTTAAGAAGCCTTTATTTCATTAGGGATCATTACCTCAGTGACAGCGCTGGCAGCTGCAGCACGCAGGTCACACAAGAAGGATTTTAATGGTAAAGCTCTAATGAATGAAAGACTTCTTTAACGCTACAACCCACCTTCACTTAGACTTTTTTTTATCTGTGCACTGGTATCAAATCAATTGTGATACAGTGATATAACTATTGTAAACAAACAGTACAGTAAGAACAGCATTCTCCATATCACTGCAAGTCTACTTGTTATCACATTTCAGTAGATTGATGCCTTCGTTTTCTCCCACTAGGTCCAAACCAGTAGCAATTTACCACCTGTCCCTCTCCATCGTCCTCTCGAAGCCTGTTTCACATCTGACGTGACTTCCAGGAGACGTTCAAAAATAACATTGTCTTGGGAAAATCAAGCTGTTCAGGGTGGTATGTGTCATGTGGTAATCTCATATTCTTAAGAAGATATGAAGGGGGATGAGAGAGGAGCGTGGGTGGTGGGGGTGCTGGTGAGGATTGTTGAGAGAGGCCCCTCCACATGAAAACCGCTGTCTCTGGCGCAAAGCACTGTAAAGGGTCACATGGGTCACGAGTTAATCCTGCAGACTTGGGTGAAAATAATGTAAAAGGAATAAGACTATGGACTATGGAAGAGGGATATACTGTATATCTAAAGAAGATATAAATAGGATAAGTCTGGGGTCAGTGTCACATGGCAGAGAAAAACATACTAAAAAAAGAAAAAAGAAATCCCCACTTAGAGCTCAATCGATAGAGGCTTTGCAGCTGTGATGCAGAACTAGTGGACTAGAGAAATGAGTCAATCCACACTGAAGCTAAATTACATAAGAATACCAGTCCATTTAGGTAGATTTGCTTCCAAATGCACCTGTCTCTTTTTCTGTTCATTTTTTTAAAACAGTGGTTGTCTTTATTTTCAGTCTCTTTTCCAAAGCAGACTGAGAGGAGTCATTCTCAACCCAAACAAACAGCTTGTTTGTAGCCACATTAGCTAGTTAGCCAGTTTAGCTAGTTAGCCAATTTAGCAAAGTAGCTAGCAAGTTGATTTAGCAAAAGCAGCCAATGTTACTGTTCACAGACAGCAACTAGTCACTACACATGCTAATATTCTATTTTTTTTAGCCCATTTTCCCCCTATTTTGTGAAACTTAATACTTTTATTCTACAACCTTTTTTTTTTTAAGAAAGGTGCTGTACTTTATATTCCACTATCTTAAACTGATCGCTGTAGTTAATAGTTATTTTGCAGAATAATTTATATACAAAAAATAATTTATATACAAAACATGCAAGTTCATAAAATGTAATGTATTTTTAGAGTGTAAACTAGCCAACAGTGTATGAAGCCGTTAGAGCTACAGCATCAAAACACTTTTATCAGGTTAATACATCAGTTTAACTTGTTTTCTTCAGAGGACTACTTGATACTTGTTCTTTTACTGCATACCAAACCACATCAGACCTTATTCAGATAGCATATTTCATATATTTAAATGAAATGTAATATGTTTTTCAGGTAAACAAATTGGCACATTGAAGAGAAGACATGAAAAAGGGAAGAATGAGCCTCTAAATGTATACAGTTTCACCACAGTACACTGTGGGACAGACTGTCAGGTGAAAACTACCAGGAGAGCTCATGTGATGTCAGAAAGTCAGTCACAGAGCTCATAGTCCTCCAAATCTGACTGCACTGCACTGTACAAAACAGGTCTTATTGCTCATGTTTACTGTAAGAGCATTGTAGAACTGGAATGAGCAGTTTTCAGCTAGCATAAACCTTTTCTGGTCAACTCACAGGAGAAGCACCAAAAGAATTCATCAAGAGGTAAAGGCCAAAATACAAATTACAAGTTCCAGCACCCATGTTTTCCTGCAATTACAATTATTTGTAAAAGTGAAAGGTTGTTTCTTCCCGGTGTGAGGTTACTATGTGGAAGTTTCCTGAAGACAATATCTGCCGGATCTACTTTCCAATTCAAATAGGAAAATAACAAGAAAAGAGCTGTTTAATGTCCTCAAAAAATGGGTACTGGGACTTGTTGGTTTTTATGTTAGCATAATCTGCTTAGTTTGTTTCCATTTATGTGCTGAAAGTGTTATTTTGAGAGCTGTTTTGCTATGGAAGTAAACAGAGAGACACCAATACAGGTCTATGGATTAGCAGCCCTGTGAAGCACAAAGAAACAAATGACGATCGCCACCATGTGACTGTCCCAAACTTCAGTTTACTTTCAGGCGGGAAAATCTAACTTCAGTCGGTTAATCAGATGTCTTTACAACAAGGCAATGATTGTTGGCTCGTAGCTAACAGGCTGCCATTATCTGAGCACAAAGCTGATTAGCTTTAGTATCATTTGTGAAATGATCAGTTCCCAGTGAAAAGCCAGCACAGAAATTAAGCACATCTGTTCACATCTGTTGAGACAAACAAGTTGTTGAGGAACAGTCAGCTAATCTCACCAGTTTTTATCTAAACCTGAGGACTTTCAGTATGGCCTCCACCTGAAAGCCCTCCATAGAGGTGAACAAGGCAAAGCAAGGCAAGTTTATTTGTATAGCACAATTCAACACAAGGTAATTCAAAGTGCTTTACAACAAGAAAAAGTTTCTCTATTAATAACATATCAGTGCACTATACATTGACCCAATCACAGAAGACAGGAAGGCTGACAGAATGGAGCGAGGGATACATATATAAAAACATCAAGTGATGAGTGAGGGAGGCAGACTTGTGGCTGGGTTTTCAAGAATTTCAGATGAACAGTGCTCCGAGTATATCAGGCAAACTCTCGACCTCACTCCTCTCCCATCTTCCCCCACTGCTTTCCACTCTCCAGTACAGCCAAAAGGCAGCCAAAATAACACTCTGTGCACCATCTCTCAGGCGAACACAATTTACCCACAGTGTCACGGACTCAAATCCAGCTATGCTGCATGTCATCCCTGCCTCTCTCTTCCATCTTCCCTGTCATTCTTAACTCTATTCTATCCAATTAAGTAGAACTAACCCTCCCTAAAAAACACAAAAAGATGTAGAAGGGACTATCCTGGGATACAGTGGCTTGCAGGCTAGAAGCGAGACTTCAGCGTGGGTGAGCTCAGAAAAGATAATATTTCTTGAGCTAATTAAGCACCCAAAGTGGCCATCGCAGACCAATTTGATGATCAGACTGCTGGGGGAGTATTCTGCCAGGGTCGGGGAGGTTCGCTCGCTGTCAATCACCTATTTATATCAGCCAGGCCAACAGGAGAACGCCTTCGCATGACTGTGTGGAACTTTCCACCAGAGTCCTTTTGCTGTAGTGTGGATGCAAGATGAAGACATATGGCAGCTGTTGGCTTAACATACTTGTCACAGGTAACTTTTTCCCTTCTGCATAAACACAGCACTTTTCAAACAGTGCCTCAGGGTGAGCTCAGACGTGTCTTCAAATTTTGCTTAAATGTACCGAGAATTAATGTCCATCAAAGACGCTACATTAACTTAATTAAAAACGAATGAAATTATGCTTAGCTCAGACTCCCCCGGCTAAGTTGCTGTAGTTTGCTGCGAGGCTAGCTGCTATTTTTACTTTGATATCTTGCAATTCATAATTGTGCAGGGCTAAGTGTGACATTTCCTACCAGTCAATTTAGTGTGGCCAGTGGAAAGCTTCAGAAAGGAGGGGAAAAAATGGACAGGGGAACCTCGTCATGACATTCCAACACGATCCATCTGTGTAAATGCTAAAGACATATTCTGTTTCTTATGGATAGGTTAATCCAGGCATATTTACCTCAAAAAGCAGCTGACATTTCACCTTTCTATATGCAACAGTAGCGGTATAGGTGACAGAAATAACATTCCATTGTGAGATTACACTGACACCGAAATCTTGTGACAGTCAGTATGAAATTGAAGTGAAGTGCATGCAAGAGCTTCATTCCCACATTAATGAAAAGGCTCAGAGAAGTGCACAGCGGTGACACGTGGTCTACCAGATGACTTATGGCTGAGAATAAAAACAAACGATAGTACTTTTTAAGGACAGTAAGTAAGTACTTGACAAAATGACAACACTTGTGAAACTGGAACAATGTGCTCCAGGCAACCTCAACTCCTCTCCACCACTGGGAGGTTGTGTGGCTGTGAAACGTCTGTTTGGCAATCAGGCCCGCTTCCAGACTGCTTTAACTGCGGGGGCAATCACAGATTTGGGGTTGGCAAGTTTTTATTCATATCACAGTGTTCTGTATTACAGTCTACAGGCTAGTTTTCTTCTTTACATGTCAGAGTATATGTTACATGCATGAACTCTTTATGAACAAAATGAACTAACTACACTGTACAACCATAGAAGGTGCATGTGGTACTATTTTAATGTTATGGCGGCAGGCAATATTTCTGTTGTTGTTATTATTATTATTATTATTATTATCATCATCATCATCATTATCAGTATTACTGCTATTATAGAATTATAATATACTGCACAACATGAAGTGTAATATGATGTTCATTTTGCACATCATGGTGTCTTAAAAGAAGGTCAACTTTCAAAACATCAAACAAAATATTTGGCACTATTACTATTTAATATACCATTGATAAGAAAACTGTACATTAACAAGTTCTCCAACCCATACGACCACATAGGCTAAATTAATGCCCCCTACTGGCACCAGAAGATATGCCACAAACCGCGATGTGCATGCATCAAAATTCTTGCAATTTGGTTACATTTAGGCACCAAAATACTTGGTTACAGTAAATGTAAGGCTGAGGTTAAGGTTAGAGGACCTTTGTCGTCATAGTGGCAATAATAGACACACAGAAACAAACGAAATACAACACCCAGAAATGAACACCGGACTACGGGCTACTATGGTATATCATCTTACTTCCCCACGCACCACATCATTGTTATTTACAGGACCACTAGAGGTCGCGTCACTTTAAAACATAACTATAGGTCATAATAAGCTGCTGCACAAACAACCTATGGTGTCCTTTTTGGTGTAAGACAGTGTCTACATTAAGTAATGTATTTCAAAGAACAACTTCTGTGAAATGCATGAATTTTATTTTATCTCCTTTTACTTATCCCAGTTTTCTACAGCAAGTACACAGGCAAGTATTTACAAGGTAGGCTAAGTATGTAACTGTGCAACAAAAATAAATACAATATCTTGTTTTATTCACTTTAAAATAAACCTAAATGGCTTACTGGGGCACAGTTGCTTTTTATTTGGGCATGTAGCTCGGTACAATAGGTCAGACGATGCCTCTGGGATGGGCAGAGCTAAACTTCTGGATCTGGGCCCACTGGCAATATAGAGCACACAGAATAATCTCACTCATACATACCTTTAAAGGAAAACTGCACGCCACGACTAAAACACTTTAATACTGTTAAAAAAACAAAAACAAAAACAAACAAAAAAAGGTTATTTTTCACATTGCAATATTTCCATCCCTGTGCAATGGAGTTTGATAGCAAAAAATGTTTCGGTTTTCTATAACAGTAAATGGCAGGTTTTGGTGTCAGTCCTTCAATAGTTGTCCAGTGTCTCCACCACAGGAGCAGCAAATACACCAGAATGCACTGCAGCAAAAAGGCATTCTGCGTGAGTAACATGTCACCAGGGATCACAAATTATCTGGTTGTATTTACATGCTCAAATTGCCACTTTGATTGAAAGCAGTAAGCGTACACTCTCTCTCCCAGTGTTGCTGAAAGTCATTCGGGTAAATGCAGAAAATCATAAGTAGACAAGGCACTTGTAGGCAAAGTGGGTTCAATGGAAAAGTAAATGACTACACTTCACAACATAACTCCCGGAATACACTGCATATATCCACAGATTACTGTTATTTCAGGGCGTAAAAGTATCTGGAAATTTTTCCTCTAAGAAATAAACAAAGAACAGATATGGAGTGCAGCTGCAATGCCTCTCATACTCGTCTAATGAAACAGTGGTGGGCAGCTCCGCTCACTCTTGTGGAGCACCATCCTGTACTCAGAAGGTTCACAGCAGAGAGCGTCCATTCCAGGTAGAGGAGTTTGAAGGAAATTGCTTTCTATACAAGCTGTTCTATCTAGAAATCACTCTTACCATGTGGGAATCCACTCCTGCTTACCTTCACTCAGCAGCAGCTCAGAGGAGTGCAGAGGGGCTTTAGGTGGAGGAGGAGGCCAGAGAGAAAGCAGGGGATAGTATATATGAGCATATATGAGCAAGACGCCTAAACCCAAACTGCTCCAAACTGGAAATGTATGACTATGAAGTAGGCTGTCCACTTTTTCGAGTAAGGTATCTCTGCAGACAGGAGAGTTTGAGAGGACAGGGTAACTGTCCATCATTGTTTAACTTGTTTAAGAAGGGAGAAGGTACACAAGCATCTGACACTCCACTGATTTGCAGACATTATCCCTTGATTCAGTCGAAGAGGTGGTGATGATACTGCAGGCTAACAATGAAACTAAATGAAGGTCTGCACACTGTAGCTCCCTGTTAAGCCCATTTACCAAGTGTCTATTTGCACCCATGTGGTAGCAGTCACACGGCATATATTCAGCTATTCACTCCCATTCCCCTCACTCCCCAGTGATGTGATGATTGTGTTTTGGTCTCGACCCCTTGTTGCATGTTTGTTGTGAATGATTTGTGACCGTTTTTATGCTTAAACCTAATATTTTCCTGACCATAACCACTTGTTTTTTTTTTATTGGACATGATAATGAAATGTTAGGTTTAGGCATAAAAATGGTCACTAAGTCTCTTCCATCAAATCAATATCAAACAAATGTTGGATCCTTATTGAACAAGCGGCAAATTCGGGTTTGATTCTTCATATCAAACCTCACTCTTCTCCTTTGAGAAAGATCATTCGCTGAATTAAAAAATTATTGAGAAGTGGTCAGGTGGTGCATTGGTGAAATTAATTTTAAAATATGATATTAAGTCACTTCCTCCCTAGCTGTTCTGTAGGACAGTGGTTCCCAACCCAGTCCTCAAGGACCCCCTGTCCTGCAGGTTTTTGTTTCAGCTCTACTCTTTCACACCTGATCCATTTAAGGGCTTCATGCTGATTGGCTGAAGCAGATCTACCTGAAGAGGGCGTGCATGAAGGTGCAAGGGCCTTAATTGGCTCAGGTGTGCAAGAGCAGAGCTGGAACAAAAAACTGCAGGACAGGGGGTC
>OMLB01022235.1:12258-24439 GCA_900302555.1 Myripristis jacobus
ACACAGAGAGAAACAGAAGGAGAGACGGAGAGGGGGAAAAGTGTTTATTCTCATCTTGTGTGTGAACATGTGCGTGTGTGCGTGTGTGTGTGTGTGCATCTGCCTGTCCCACTCTGAACTACCATGACGTCTCATTATGGAAGTAAAAGTACCCATAATTTCCATCTCTTCTCCTCCTCATCATCCCTCCTCCCTTCCTCCTTTCTCTTCTTCTTGTAATCTCAGAGAATGGAAGGCTGTCTGTGTGTGTGTGTGTGTGTGTGTGAGAGAGAGAGAGAGAGAAGACTAAACGCAAGAAGATGAGAGAAGAGGTGAGTCCAGATGTTTAATCCAATCCTGCAATCCTGTATGTGTGTGTGTGTGTTGGGGAACGAGAGTCTACACACACACACACACACACACGCAATTACCTCCCAGTCCATCGCCTGTCTTAATAGCAGCTGGACAGATAAGCCTTCTCCTTCAATCACTTCTTCCATTCACTCTCCATTCCTCTCACTCCCGTCTCCCCCTGCTCCCATCTCCTAATCTTCCAGAACTTAGATTGCAATCTAGCTCGGTCACAATAACCAAAATTTTAATGAAAAATAAATTAAATATTGAATTTTATGAACATAGGATACTTGAATCGAGCTCAAATTTGATTTCAGCATCACCTCTAGAGGGCGTACACTTGCAGACAGTCAAGAAGGCACTGTAGTTAAGCAGAGGAGGAAGGACTGAAATTAGAGCATACGGGTGTATCAGGTGGCAAATATTACTGGCAGGTAGCAGCTCATCCCAGGTGTATCAATATTTGTGTATATGCTGGCCAATATGGAAAACAAAAAAGCACATATTGGAGTAAAACGCCTTTGGGATCGTTTTAAAACAGTGTTACCACTGAATAATTGCATAGTAGCTATATCACAGCTGAGCAGATGGCGGTGCAGATTGTGTTCAGAAGTTTATTACATCTACTGTATTTGACTACCAAATCTGAGGATTCCCTGCTACAAATGTATTTTTATGAATTTTAAAAAATCCATTATCGGTCATGCTGTAAGTGAAATCGACTGAGTTGTACTCTGCAGTTCAGCCGAGTCAAACAGCTGAAAAAAATGGCAACAGCGTCAAGCAGTCCACCACATCTTGAACTGAATCCCAGTCCGAGGATGGTTGACAAAACCGGTGCCAGAAGGGAAATGTGGAGCTGTTCTGCTTACACATCGGACAAAGACCGGACCAACATCAAAACCCCTGCGCAAAAAAAAATTTCAAGAGCTGTCCGGGTCAAGAGAGGGAAGAGAAGAGGACCTTAAGCACAGCAGCTCAACTTCATGTTTTCTTCTTTCGTTTGCTGTGCTGTTGAGGCAGAATCAACGATTTTGGAAATGAAATTTGGCGTTGGTATTGACATCAAACGTGTGGTTTTGTGGCTGCAGTGCTCCGATTTCCTTCCCTCTCTCGCTCGCTCCGTCTTCCACCCTCTGTCCCTTGCCCTCCAGTCATCCCCTGACCCAAACACACACCTCGGCTCCAGGAGTGTTTCAGTTATTAGTCATCCACCCAGGCTCAGACAGGGGGGGCTAACCTCTGCCAGGCTGCCCGGGAAACAACATGAGTTAGTTCTTTCTGATGCCTCTGCTGTGATTTTCAGGGCGGCACGGCTCAGGAAGTAGAGCGGTCGGCTGGTAATCAGGTTCCCGGTTCAATCCCCAGCTCTGCCAGCCTTTGCCATCAGTGTGTGAGTGTGTGTGTGGGTGTGGATGGGTGAATGTGAGGCGCTTTGAGTGGTCACCAGACTAGAAAAGCGCTATAGAAATGTGGTCCATTTACAGTTACCATTAACTTCGTAGATTCAAAAGCCACCGTGCCTCTGTGTCTCTTTGTAATCTTGCAGTAGACTAACTAATGGATTTTCTGCCACACGTCTTTGTCTTCCTCAGTTAAGAGTCATTATTGCTGAAGGCCGAAGTGTTGGGTTAAAACAGGGAGATGCCTTTGGATGCGGCGTTTTTTCCCTGTGTGACAATAAAACGAGTGAGTCACGATTCCCCCATGAGGGAAAATAAAAACTTTTCTGTTAAATAAAGCTGTTTTCATGTTACGTTCTCTCTGCAGTTTTGGGAGTTGCGTGCTTTCCTTTTCTTGCTCTCGAACTGAAAGCTCCCATGGTTATTCATGAGTTGGGTGCATTTATTGACCTCTGCGTCCTTGAAAAATGTTCCAGCAACACATGAGTGTCAGTGAGGGAATCTTAATCTCCTTCATTCCTGGAAAAACAGGCCGTTTGCAGATGTGTGGCTTTCTCTCAGCAGAGGTGATTTACTCAAGCGATCTGCTGTAGTTAAGTGACCCTTGCATAGGGTTAATTAACAAGCTATATCATTCCCATTAGCGCCAGTCTGCATATTTACCTTCTTGCCTAATTACATTCACAGAGTTCACGAAACAAACCTTGTTCATACCGCTTGACTTACACCTGCTACTGGAGGGAAAAGCTAATCTTTATTTTGCTTATATTGCAGTGTATAACTGTATTCTAATGGACTACATATAATATTTGGCACCACTTTAATGGGACTGTCCAGTGTTACTGTGCAACTTAGTGTCGACTTAGTATCAGCCTAAGCCAAATTTTGTCTTGTTTGGACTGTACACAAAATATCATTTTTTTTCTCAAATCCAGCCTTTAGGGCAAGTGATCAGGTCAGATTTGTGTGTTCAGGCAGTGTTAATATATTTGAATTGGTTGCTGTGGTAATAACATAAGTGTGTGTGTGTGTGTGTGGGTGACTAATGAACTGTTTTTGCAAATGCAGATGCTAAACAAAACGCCGCAGAAAGAGAATCACACTTGAAAAATTGATTGCCATCACCATCAATTTATCAAGCCGAGGTTCTGAATTTCTCTGTCAGAGCAGACAGTGTTAGCGGTGAGGGAGATTAATACGTGCAGCAGTGTTTCGCAGTGCAGTTACGGCTGTCCCGGTTCTGCACTTTGTCATTTCTGGTTCTCCGGGTTGTGATGTCACCGTCATCGAATGAAGTTAACAGCAGTTTGAAAAGCATTTCGAGCGTGCAGTCAGACCGAGGCACGTCAGATAATAATCTGATTTGAACTACATTTCAAACCACATGCAAATGTGGCTTAAATCTGCATGTGTTTTTTTTTGCTGTTGATAAAATCAATCTTGACTCCAATCTGGATATACCAACAATCCGATTCGGACTGGCAGTCTGACCAAGGCCTACGTTAAAAGTCAAACGTCTGTTGATACTAAGGAAAGTATTCACAGCGGGCAGGTTGGCATGAAGTTAAGTATCTACACGGACTCTACTGTGAAACACAACTGATGCAAACTCGATACTAAACTAGAAATTAACACAGGACAGTCTGTAGCTCCTGTCAAAAGGGCTTGACTCTTAAGAAAACATACATGATAGTTTTGAGGCCAATCTATCACATAATTACGCATGATTTTACATAATGTTATGTTATTACCTAAAAAAGAGAACACGAATGAATGGGCTTATACATTTCTGTACTGTCAAATAGGTTATAATCCCAGTGTGTGTGTGTGTGTGTGTGTTTTTGCATGTCTATATGAATTTCTGTGTCTGCAGCAGTTAAGGCTCCATGCCACAAAATTCCTGCCATCCTGTAGTTATACATGTTGATATTACCGAGGTCCTGAACTCTGCTAGACAAACCACATATCCAGTTCAGTCCTTTTATATCCTATCTGTTGTTGGTTCTGGACTCAATGCTTCACTGCACACACACTCATCATGTACACAAATACACCGTCCGCTGCACACCCTGTCATTACACACAATCCCTTCTCTGCTGAGTGTGTTCCTGTGTTTGTGTGTGTGTGTGTGTGTGCGTACGAGTGTCTGTTTCCTTTAATACCGCTCTCCATGTGGAGTGCTCTCCTGCTTCTTTGTCTTTATCAGTTTCTTTGCCTCGCTTCCTCCCATCGCTCCGTCTCTCGTTAATTACACAGAGATGACGGGACTAAGCTCTCTAATCTGAACGGATACAAGCCTACCACCGGCTGATCCCTTAACAGTGTTACTTATATCTCGGCCCGGCCCTCGCGCGCACACCTAAATACACACTCACGTACACAAAGTTGCACAGATGCACACAGCCAAACAGAGGTATCTGCGTTCTTATTCATCTCCACATCGGTGCAGAAGAAGAAAAAAAATGGTGAGGTGGGGGACGAAAACAGTGAAGATGCCATAAGTAGATTCAGATGTAGTTTTTGTGTGTTTTCAATTAGCATTCGAACAATCTGGATTCAGCGATACTATAAGTCTGTCTCCTCTAGGCCGAGGGACTGCAAAACTGACACAGAGCAGTCTCCTGAACAGCACAAGACTATTTCACCGTGCTTTGTGGCCCTTTTTTGTGCTTTTTCTCAGTTGGAAACAAATCTGCTGCTTTTTTTTTTAGCCTGGAATGTTTTTTTATTTAAATGTTTTACCTCTAATGCGTCCTGCCATCGCTTAATAACAAAAGCATGCTTCATCCAGATAAAAGCTACATTAAATACTGCATTTTAAGTACCCTCAGCCAGGCCTATCAAGTGCTTTCTGCTTAATCTATTTAATGTAACCTTTATTTATTTATTTTGCATAAAACTGTGTTTTTTTATGTTCAGCTGAAAAGGATTAAATGAAAAGGCAAAATCTGAAGGTTTTCAGCAAAAAGCCTCTGGAAAATGAGTAAAAATGATTGCAGATTAAATTTAGGTATTTGGGCCTCATCATCCACCGCAGGAGCACACACACACACACACACACACACACACTCAGAGTCGCACACGCACACACCAATACTCTATGCACATTAACACGGTGGCCAACTAGTCGCTGGGAGAGGAGTATGACAAACTTCATCACGCGGGGTTGTTATATATAGAAATGGGAGCACAGCTGTCTGTCCATTAGACTAAAAGCACAGCAGCGCAGTAACACGTCTGTGAAGCAAAGGCCTGCTCGTCTCCGTGTGACAAGACGGAGAAGAGAAGGATAAAGAGAGAGACGGAGGTCTCAATGTAGCTGCACAGAGAGTTCGAGACTTGGGGGAAAACGAGAGACAGGCGGCTGGGGAGGGACAGAGAGGCGAGCAAGCTAAAAGCAGTGGACTGAACTGGGTCTGATTTGAAAGATAGTGGGCAGGGGGTGCTATGTGGAAAGTGGAGGGAAAAAAAAAATCTGCCAGTGGGATGAGATAATCCCGTTTCCAATGCAGTTTCTTCTGGGAACTAGTATAAATATGTTGAAACAAGGCAGAGTAAAACAGATCAGCTCACTAGTATCAAGGAAAATTACAAGAAAAATGATTCAAAAAAAAAATTTCTTGAAACAAGTTGACTGTCTCATCTCACTGGCAGATTTTTTCCCCCACTTGTTTTAAGAAAAACGGTATTTTAAGAGTTTTTTGTAGTGTGCACGAGGGATACGGCGTGGGGAATGGATGACTGGAGGGAACAAATGGAAAAAAGTTCAGGAGAGTGAAGAAGGGAATAAATTGTATCTGTATCAAGTGTTTTGGCAAGTGAGTAAATGAAACATTCGACATGCGCCAAGAAGCTGCTGGGAAACTGATTCAAGACGATGGACAGGGTAAGGAACTTGAAGAGAGGCGGAGAGAGATAAAAACACGGAGGGAAAGTAAGAGAAAGAAGCGAGAGAAAGGAAAAAACAGAGAGGGGAGACAGAGCAAAGATAGATGAGGATGTGGAAAAAAAAAAAAGGTAGAGCACGTGCTCTTTGCGAGACGATGGAAAGGGGGAACCAGAAAAAGCTCAGTGCCTGCCCGCCTGCCTCCTCTGGCAGCAGTACTGTAGGTGACTGCCGCAAGTCTAGCGTGACTGATCTGAAATCGGGTTTTCTGCCTATAAATATAGAGCAAAGCCGAGGAAGGACTCCTCCACTTCTACTTTCTTCACACCGTCCAAGTGCGCAGGCCACCACCTTGCTTTCATTTTCCATTAGAGCTTAACACTTTATCCATTATGGCCATCGCACCGCGAGAGAAGGAGCGGCGCGCGAAAGAGAGAGGGAGAGGGGTCCCGAAAAAAGGCCGCTAATAAGAGCCTGCCATCAGAATGTCTGTTTTTCACGTGGAACAAGGGAGATGTGGCGAGGGATGGAGGGAGGCGGGAGGAGGGAAAGAGAGATAGGAGTAAGTTGAAAGAGAGAGCTGTGAACATGCGTCAAGACGGTCTTTTGGGTGAGACGAGAGAGGAATTATTTATAGTGAATTTACACATCAATGACAGTTCTTTCCCCCTCATGATTTCTCTGCTGCACACACGCACGCACACACACAAAAAAAGTGTTGGTAGGTTAGGGTGAAGCGTCCTGCGAGTGCACATGCGTATGTATGAAAAAAATGACATCTTCAGTGTGTGTGTGTTTGTGTGTGCTTGCAATCGAGCCATTGTATGCATTTAATTGTTTAACCGTAGGAAAGGGGGCAATGAATGTTTTGTTTTGTTTGCTGTCTGCCTTTGATTGTGAAGCATAGCCGGATTTCAGTGCTCATGATGAGACAAGCCAACTGGCAGCTCCCTGGGCAGTCCATTAGCAACAAACAAACACACACACACACACACATGCACAAATCCCATCAACTGTGCCGCCGTCATTGCTGGACCACCTATGGGCCTCCAAGCCAAACAGAAAACAACAGACATTACATCACTGACAACAGACCTGCCTTTGAGTACACAGTATCAAACACCGTCATTAGAGCCGCTTTGGCCCCGAACAAATACTGCTGCATTTAGACGAGCAGCTGTACTAATACTGGTGGGGAACGCCCTAGCACAGGTGGGGCTACAATAGGTATGGCTGTTATCTGGCAGCACCATTTGAAGCCAACTGAAAGGGAAAGTTTGAGGACATAATAGGAGCATTAGTGTGTCTGTGTGTGTGTGTGTGTGTGTGCTTATGTGGGCTGTCAGTCACAATACTAGAAATATCACTTCACGGTACATCCATGTCCAGACTCATATACTTGCAGTGAGGACTTGACATGTGTGAGTCTGGTGTGAAACATGCTGTCTTCACTTACAGACTATTTTTACAGGGGAGCACGGAGGACCGATGGAGAGCTTCGGCACATCATGCAACAATAAACACCCGAATCTCAAGCGAAAGCAAAAATTTTCAGCCAATGAAATCACATTCTCGAAGAGTCATTTCTCTTAATTTCTCTTACCAAGTGATCTCCTGTTGCTTTACACTTTCTAAAGATGCCTTTCTGCGTCATGTCCCACCCCAACAAAACCGTTTCAGCGGGATGTGCACTTAAAAATAATGAAACGAGACCTCTTGCCTCATTAATTTCATCTGTTTCCCGTGTTTCTCAAAAAAACTGTTTCATGGTGACTTTATCCCATGAACTCTGTGGTCACACCGCCATCGTGGCACTTGATATAAAAACTCAACCGGGAAATTTTAAGGATTACGATAAAACATCAGGCCCACTTATTTTATACTTTAATGAAGATTATGTCAAAAGAGATTAACTGCCAAACTGCTAAAATAGAGAATATATCTCATTTCCAGACTTCAAATGGCAGTGACCTTAGCTTTTATGAGGAAACATAAAACAGTGGACGGCTGCTTGTTTTATGGAGCCATCTCTAAATAGAGCTGCTCTACATAAAGACTGCCCGTTTATCATAAAGCTTCATGGTCGAATGTTTCATGACCAGGAGAACAAGCCAATCTGTTGCAGATGTATTGCAAAAGTGTTGGGGTGAGTCCACGCCGTCCACCAACTTGGTGTAATCAGGCTTTTTCTGCCCTGCTGGCCAGACCCTCTGCAGAGAACTCATGATATTTGTCAGTGAACAGAGACGGTTTTTGCATTTGTGTGTGTATCTACAGAGGAAACCTCAATATGCGTCTCTTTTATCATCGTCCTCCATGGTCGGCTGGCTGGAAAATACCAAAATGAAACGTATTCACTTTAATTGCATGCTATTAACCTAGATTGTTGCTGAGGGAGGTTGTTCTGCATTGTTGAGAAGGACTACTAAAGAGCGCAGACAAAAAAAAAAAATTCTCCTCTGCCGAGACTTCCTTGTGTGAATATAATCTGTCTGTGTGATATTTGATCTTCTATTAATAGTCACACGGTTTAAGGGGTTTTGCATATTTCAGCATACTGCATTCTGCATCCAGTAAGGTCTGAAAACTCTGAGTCATCATCAAGTCTGGTTAAACTCTATTCTGTCATTAGAAACAGTTACGACTGAGCAATCTGGCCTGTGCACAAGCTTGGACTTTGATACAGCAAAGCAAACAGAAAATTAACAACAACGCCGCCTGTAACCTTTCCGGGAAAATTTGAAGACAATCCCTTAAACTTTCTCACTCAAGTCTTTGCACAACTGGATTCGGGCTGACAGTTCCTGTCAAAAGTGAGCGCTCCTGGTTATCTGAATGGACTTTCTATTTGCCAGTCATCTTGCTCGGCAGGTGTATTTAAACTTGCCTTCTGGATATACTGTAACTCTTAGCTGTCACTTCAGTGTGTGTGTGTGTGCCACTTGGCTGCCTCATCATCCCCACCACCACCAGCGTCAAAGCCTCATCTTTTACCACTTTTTCCACTGCGATAAAATATCGCTCTATCAATACACCGTTTGGCTAGGAGTCAGGTCTTGATTTTCTAGCGTCCTCAATCTCATTTTCAGCATCCGCACATCTCCTCTCCAAAACCAACATCGCAGCAGCACACTAGTAAATAATCATGAACATAACGACGACTTCGATAGCTTCCATATTTACTGTTTCGCTGCTGTCAGCTGCATGGAGAATGGCTAGACACCTTCCTCCTTATTTGCATAGTGTTTGCTGTTCTGCGGTGAAAAAGCAAACACACCATCTATGGCGCTCACTTTGTCGCCCAAACCTTCTTCCAAGAGCAAGATGCAGGAACACTGACCCCAGACACGGGAGCTTTGACCCCGGTAGAGGCATGTTGTTTTATATTGTCACACATGTACGTCTTTTGTGTCTTTCCTGCAGGAAATCAACAGTCCACCAACTTCAGATGAGTGTCCTTTGTGCACCTGAAATAGACATGGCGTTAACAAAACATTTATATTGGAACCAAGTGCAAAAATGGGTCGGACACTTTTCACCTGTGCAGGATATTCAGTGGATAAACATAACCCCCGGTTTAGAGAGCGCTTAGAGGATATTGGAGCTCGCGCTGACCCTTACACCTGTGAAGGATATTGAATGGACAAAAGACAGTCTGGACTGAGTCGGGCTCGCTGTGGACGTGTGCAGACACGTGGAGGAGAGGGGAGAGAGGAGAGGAGAGGGGAGGACTGACGAGAGTGAAACCGTGTGGGATGGGTAGAGAACAGATGTGTTCCTTTGTAAGGGTCATAAACATGAGTCATTCATCTTTAAAGACGACTGAAGGGCACATAGGACGGGGAAGAAAGAACGCAACAAGACAGGAGAAATAAAGAAAAAAAAAATCTGCCAGAGCAACAGGAGGAAACCAAACACAGGGCACGGGGAAAAAAAATGGTAGAGAAAGTGAGAGAGCGAGGAAGAAGTGGGAGAAATTAAGAGAGAGGGGAGGTAGGAAGAGAGAGAGCGGTAGGAAAACTAAATGGTCTCTTTTCAGCAGCAAATGCGCTGGCGGTGAAATCCATCAATGGAGGTAAGGCTGGCAGCTCATCTACACTGCAGCTTTTGTTTTATGGTGTTGACACCGCCACCGCTGCTGTGTTTTCATCAGTCAGGTCGCTGACACCACCCTGGGGAGTCGCACATGAACAGGCATACATGTGAGAGAGTGAATCAGTGCATCTGTGTGCTCTGTATCTGTGTGTGTGAGAGTGTGTGCTCACACTTGTTTATATCTGTACGTTCCCGCATAGTGGAATGCAATATGCATTTGTGAGTGTGTGTGTGTGTGTGTGTTTGTCTGTGCGTGTGCGTGTTTTGAGATCTTGCAGATTAGTGTGCTCGACACCACCAGAGCAGGGGAAAAAAACGAGACACCACGGCATTGTGAGTCCCTGATTAAATCCGTAAAACACTCAAGTAATCTACATAAGAGCCTCGGTGTGAGGCAACTGTGGATTTCTTTCTTTTTTTTCTTCCTCTTCTTCTTCTTCTTCTTCTGTAGTGAGGCGGATTATATTTTTTTCTTTGTGGTGCAGGCCTTGCAGCTCCTAGCAGCTTGTATTTCAAACACTAATTCTTCATGCTCTCAGGACAGCAGCAATACTTCCCAGAGAAACTCCCCTGGGTGTTTATATAGGCCACAAATACAAGTGGTACCACGTTCAACAGTTACACAAGTACAGAATTATAGTGCAGAAAAAAAAGTCTTTTGTGTCTTCCACTGCATAGACTGAAGTTAGAAAGCTTAATGACAAACCAAAATTATTCCTGTGACCAGCCAGGAAGTGTATAATATAAGCTGAAATTTTGTCTGTTTTATTACCATAACTGTAGAACAGTGACCTCGCTGCACTCCAGCATGTGCCATGTATGACAGCTCTTGATATTACAGATTTAAGACTGACATAACACTGTCACAATGCTGATGTGATTATAACTGTCACAAACATTAATATTTATGACACTGGCTTGTCATAAACTGACATGTGTCATCCGGTCATTTAAGTCACTTGCCCTGCAAAGTTTCCCTGCAAAGTTGCAGATTTGGCTTGGTCATGACAACTAGACCTTTGCCAGTGTCAGCTTTACTGGTGCAAATAAAGTGTTTCCCAGTCTATTACATCGCCTCACTCTTTTTCAAATCTTTCCAGAACTCTCAGTTGAACAAACAGAACGAGGCAGAAATGTCCTAAAAATATCTCTAAAAATGAGAAACCCCTAAGAGGCCTGCTGCATTTACTCTGAACAAACAGAAACAAGCAAATTCAATTTACAGGAAGGACATTGGTCAAAGTCCCATTCTCCAGCTCTTTCTTTCTTTAGACTTTAGCTGAGTTAAGTTTATTTGACAGTCCTGCTGTGTTGTTCTCGTTGGGTCAAACAGAGCCTCGGTTTTACTGATTTGCATTCTCTTTAGTGCTATGCTGAGGTCATGCAGAAAAACCTGAGCAGAGAAACTGACCTGGGACGAATGCTGATGACTTCTAGTTGAAATGTGTGATACAGTGTGTGTGTGTGTGTGTGTGTGTGTGTGTGTGTGTGTGTGTGTGTGTCTTTCAAAATTACATTTTTATTTCATCTCCTGTGTTTGAGGAAGAAGGCCACAGGTCTGTCTGACAACAGGTCAGACAAGTGACAACAACACAATGATAAGCAGGCTTTTTAGTTGTGTTCACGTTTCCCCAAATCTTATAGCATCTAGAGGGGGTAAGGAGAATATGACGCCACTGAAAGGAAATGAAAGGCACTGTTACCTTGATTTCAAATTACGGATTTCTCTGAGTTTCAACATTATTGGAAACATTTGAGATAATGTAAGTACACAACTCAACAAAATATATAACTCAAGTTTAGTCCTCTTCAGACATTTTAACATAGAACGTTCCATGTTATGCCTTTAAACGGAAAAATACAAGTCTTTGGTCAAGAGTTGAGACCATTTAGGTTGAGGAGCTGAGAGGAACATAGAGCTAAGGGAACACAAGGCTGAGGGAATGTGGGGCTAAGGGAACATAGAGCTGAGGGAATGTGGGGCTAAGGGAACATAGAGCTGAGGGAACACAGGGCTGAGGGAATGTGGGGCTAAGGGAGCATAGAGCTGAGGGAATATAGGGCTGTAGGAATATAGAGCTGAGGGAACATAGCTGTGGGAACATGGGGCTAAGGAAACATAGAGCTGAGGAAACATAGAACTGAGGAAACATAGAGCTAAGGGAACACAGAGCTGAGAAAACAGAGGGCTTAAGGAACATAGAGCTGAGGAAACAGAGGGCGTAGGGAACATAGAGCTGAGGGAATATAGAGCTAAGGGAACATAGAGCTGAGGAAACAGGGCTTAGGGAACAAAGAGCTGAGGGAATATAGAGCTGAGGAAACAGAGGGCTTAGGGAACATAGAGCTGAGGGAGCATAGAACTAAGGGAACATAGAACTGAGGGAACATAGAGATAAGTAGGCCCAGATCTAAAGGAAGATAGAGCTGAGGGAACATGGAGGTAGGGGAAAACAGAGGGAAC
>OMLB01022236.1:0-18920 GCA_900302555.1 Myripristis jacobus
CGTTAGCCCGGTGCTGATTAGATGACAGTTTGTGTTTCACCCCCGAGTTTTGATTTGTCGCTTGCAGTGGGTGGTGAGCATGCTCAATCCCGACATCAGAATTTCATTTCGGTGCAAATCGAGCAAATTAGAGAGGATAGAAGCCTCCTCTCTGTTGTCGCCCCGGTTTTTGATTTAGGCTGAAAAGACCACAGATTCTTACATAAAATCTTGCCTCGTGTGCCTTGAGGCTATTGTGAAAACATGCAATTTAATACGTTTTAGAGCAATTTGCTGACATTCTTAGCCAGTGTGACTAACAATGAGCGAAACAAACTGTGAGAGGTGCAGGCGTCTGAGCCGTAATGAATTGACAGAAACAGTGTTAGTATTCTGCCACTTTCTGCTGACAAATCCCCCACCCTGTCCTCTATTTGATTGTTCTGCTCCTCAAAACTGCACTGTAAAATGCCGTACACTTTGGAAACTTTGTCAGTTTCAATTTCTAATGATTGGATCTTACTGTTGTTCATTGTAAAACACAAATGATGTAAACTTGCAAATAAGATCTCCATAAATGATGGAACGGTGGTTGCAGGAAACTGGAGGACTATTAAAAAATATGTCTTTTTCTTTTGTTTCCCTAAGAGGACAGAGCAGGTTATATTAAAAATACCTTACCACTGATTTTGCATGTTTAGCTCAATATCCGCTGGGAGTCAAATGTATTTATTTCACTTTTCTGCTAATCTTTTCCCGTATTTTAGATCTGCTATATCATTTTACCTCCCTTTTATCCTGCCATACGTTTCCATTTATTCCACTACGATATGAAAATGAACTTTCAGAGACTTCAGGCTTTCTTCACATCGGTTTTCCATCATCGAAATGAAGTCCCCCACATTAGTTTTCCTAAAAGCAGCAGCAGCACTGTTGTGTTTTGATGACTTGTTGAAATGCTCCTTCCACCAGAAAATAGTCCCCGGGGAAGCTTTACACAGAGGATCATAACTTTCATGGTTTATGAATAAAGGTGACTTTGTTCACTCAAAAGAACTTGCTAAAAATGCTAAAGTTAAACTTGTAGCAGCTTGGTTAATTTTAAGGATACCCATCGAAACATGCAAGATTTATTTGAAAATTAGTAGAATAGACATAAAACTGGATGCACATTCATTGGTTGAAGTTCTCTCTTCCTGCAGGACTTTGCATGTGGCTTGTTTTGTGCACACAGGAACAACCCAGTTAAAGCTTTTGGTGCTTGGCTTAATTAATAATGAACACTCAGTTGCTGTTTGGAGAAACTGTGAATCTGCAAACCTTAGAGGGGAAAAAAATAAATAAATAAAGCTGACCTTGGTCAAAGTTGGCAGCACTTTGGACCAAGAAAAGCTCCACTTGACCTGATTACTCCTCCAATCAGCTAACATAAGTGAAAACACCTGTACTGGTACCCAGGGACTATAACATACGGCGCACGACAGCATTTGCATGAGCGCTGGACTGAATTATGAGTCGGATAATGTGGAAGGTGACCAGGGCATGGGCAAACTTTCCAAAAGGTCACTGTAAGTCTCTTGCTCCATGCTGCCAGCAGATATAATTTGTTCGCTGGAGTATTGCTTCATGTAAGCTATGAGTGTTTTTTTGTCTTTTGATCCCCCACCCCCCCCGGGCTGATGCTTGACCCTCGTTTCAAAAGCAACAGTAAACATACAGTATGTGATTATGGAGCGGTGCTAAAATTTAAATTGACCTGCACAGCTGATTGTACAGCGTAATGGCTGAGTTAGAGTTTATGGTGGACAGAAACATCTCTGAGCATGAATCACCCACATAATGACACACTAATTAACCTTTTCACTTGCTAAGATGTACGGCCAATTACCCCACCGGACTGGCACGGACCGTTGATCGCCAAAGATGTAAAATGGGGGAAAGTGATAAGCACTGCTGGCTCCGGTGATGGGTTTGTTGCTGCCCGGCGCTCATCAACAACATCGGCCGTCACTCCCGGCGCTCCTTCCGCTGAAATTTGATCAAACTCCAGTGGAGTGGTACGGTACAGTTCATCTCTGAAAAATACCACAGAGAAATAACTCATGAGCTCTGTTAGCCAATGGTGTATTATGCATGGGGTCCGCACGGAGTATGATAAACTCCCCCATTGGAAATTACTTTTGATAAAGGTCATATGGTTAAAGACTTGCCGGATGCCGCTCACATATTTAATTTGCCGGCTGCTGCTGCAGTGCTGCACTTTCGCTATCTGTGTGCCGCTTGGATGGGAAGTTAAGAAGAAGTGTGTCAAGTTCAAGAGCTCGCGGCTGTAAATTAACTCCAACAAATATGACAAATATATCAAAATATCAGCCACACCTTATGCTTTACGACCTCCACTTGCAGAGCCAGGTGGAGTTAAGAGCTCCAGTAACAGAAATATAATGACATGATTTATTATTTATCATTTATTATTACATTATTAATTTGTAGTTTTGCAGTTTTAGGACTGAAAAAAAAAAAGTACATTAAAAATTGAATGACATGTGAGTGTTGGAAGTGATGCTGTAGTTGCATGCATGTACATCAAATGATGTTTTCTAAACTCCAAATCAGGTTTCAAGGTCATGGAGCAACCTAAGGTGACTGTACATTCTCCCATACCCTGCGGCTAAATTTGATTTCATGCAGCCGACTAAAATTATTTTTGATTATTTTATATGGAGCTCCTTAGGCTCAACGCCTGGGGCAGCAGCGATAGCCGCCCCCCCCCCACACACACCATCGCCAATCCAGACGGCCTCCCTTTATTATGAATCTGCAGTGTGAAAGGAGGGCCAACTCTCAAATCCATATATGGATCTCCTCCCTGTGGCCTGGCTGACACTCTGTACTTTGATCTCTGTGACCCTTTCTCATGTCTACAAGGAGACAAGATGCGCGAGACGGGTCAACTATCCCTCTGTCGTTTGAGAGGGCGAAAAACCAGACATATCCTTTAATACCGCTCAGCGGGTGGGGGGCGATTCATCTTCGCCTGTGTCTTGTTTCCTAATCAGCTCATGAAGTTGCAGTGCACTGTGCTATTTGTGAATGGCGCTGACAACAGAGGCTACTTGGCTGATCGCTCCCTCCATCTGCCAAGATGGACACTGCCAGATTGGAGGCGCTTCCTGGGTTTTCTCCACATGTCCATGCTCTCCCCGGTCGACTGGGTCCACACAAAATTACTAGTCACTTTGATATCATAGGGTAAACATTGCTTTGCCATTAAAATGCTGCTGTATCATTTGTAGCAATAGTAGTATCAGTAGCAGCAGTCGTTCTTAGACGCACATTCGGGGTGGCAGAAAAGGTTTTGTATGTGACAGATTCTGTAATGCATCAAAAAGCACACACCATATGTGCAGCTCACTCCATGTTCCCTCAAAATTTCAGTTACACTTAACTTTTAATAACACCACTAAGCGGGTGTTACATAATTCGGAGCGTGCTTTATAGCACTGTGTGTCCAAGAACAAAGAAATTATGTAAAAGAATGGTCTAGTGTTTTACTGGAACTGACTCAGGCTTTGATGTTATAACTATATGTATGCATCTAATGATTAGAACCAACATATTGACAATGGAATAATGAGTATTATTTAGTTTTGCATAGCATCCCACTTGCCATTTCAAGGGAAGGATTTTGGGTGCATTGTGAATCAGGGAGGATGATTCAATACCCAGGAGCAGCACAGTGAGTTCTGTTTTCTGTTTCACTTACAGAACAGAGCCAAAAGCAGGAAATGCAGCGAGCGAAAACACTCATTTTGTGATAGCTGAACTTGGGATTAAAGAGAAGAGATGCCACATGAAGGGAGATACGGAAAGCTTGTGGAGTAAGACATTGGGCTTGGCTGCTATTTCCTACACGGGCTCCGTCAAAAGAGATGGCTTTGAAAGCTGGGGCCTCCTTGATCTTCGCTCCCCCTTGAACATTTTAGCGAGGGGGAAGGGGCAGCGAGACATCGGGTTTAGGTACAATCCTACATGGCTTTCATCAGAAGAAATGGCTTTGAAGGCTGGGAGTCAAAATATAGGGAGTTAAATTTGTCAAGTCTGATTTACCCATTACTCCTAATGGAACTAGTCTGGCTGGAAGATATAAAAGGCTAGTTAAGAGGGGAGGTGACATTTTGGCTTTGAGTAATATTCCACATGGATTCACAAGGGATAGCTATGAATACTGGGATTGTTCTGGGATTTTTCAGTTTATTTAAACATTTTGCAAACTAGAAATAACTTCAGCTTGGTGTGACCTTGAAGAGATGAGCCCGGTGTTTGTCTCAGTCCCTTTGGTATGATGCAATTTATCCTTGAACATCATTTAACTTACTGGTTTGGTAAAAATGGAAGTGTTTTTCTCCCCCTTTTTATGTGATGCACTGCAAAAATTTCCATCTGAGCAAGCCGTTTAGGATCACAATCGGTGCTAAAACCTTGTTTGATTTAAAAAAAAAAAAAGTGCAAAAGTCTTCAAATGAATGTGATGAAATGAGCCTTTTCACTTGTTGCAGGATTTCTTCAGTGAACAAGTAAAAATATGCTGAAACAACATCAACCAAGAAAACAACACTCGAGTGAGGAAAATTGTGATTAGCATTGGAAACAAATGCATTTCCCTCATCCCACTGGCAAATTGTGTGTCGCTTTTTAAGAAAAATATGTTTTGAGGACTCAACATGAGATGAAATGACTTGCTGGGGACATTATTGCAGTGAAGGGAAGGTTGTATTGACGAGGTGACCGGAGGGCTGTTCTACAACAGGGGCTAAGATTAACATGAAAAGCCTGACTCGAGTTAACCTGAGAAATTGATCTTGGGATTAATCGGTTCCACGAAGCCGACTTCCACCTTGTGTAATCAGGTTAATTCGAACCCTGGTTTGAACAGTCAAAACGATCGCACCTTTACAACGTCAACACGGCCCGGAGATGTCAAGCGCGGATCGCATCGATTTACAATACAGGAGACAGAGACTTCAAGAAAGAACGGTGATGCTTAAGGCCACCGAGCGGCAAATATTAATGCAATAGTCTGATGAATAGAAATGTTACCACAAGCGAAGCCAGAGAGAAAGTTTGGCAGGATAATGCGGAGCAGACAAGACAAGAGCGGGGAAGAACTCCCACATTCAGAAATGCTCGGCTGGCTCTGTTGGCTGTTCACCTTGTAACTCGAGTATCCTGTGTCCAACTCAAGTGGGAAAACTGTGTGTTCTTTCTCTACCATCTTCTCAAGATATCTGGTGGAAATGGAAGAAAAGATAAGAAGGCACTCAGCACCCAGTTAGTATCATTATATCTGCATTATGCCACTTGGTGAGCACAAGTGACATAATTTAAACACCCTTCATATAGGCTGTGAGTCCCTTTTTGTTTGCAGTCTCAATAAATGTTACTTTAATTTGCAATTAAATGTATTTGTATAGCACATTTAATAAAAAACACGAAGTTAAGCTGACCAAATTTCTCTCCAAAGATTTTAGATTACAGCTCTGCGCCCCACATTGTAAGTGGAGTAAATAGATAAAAAGAGCAATTATTATTAATATCATACTTTTTTATTTTGTATTTTATTGTGTCATTGTAATGAGGGGCCACCAGGGCATGAAAACACCATAATTCTGCCGGGTGAAAAGACTGTAATAACTGTTAAGCCGACGCCAGAGCTAAATGCAAGGTAATTTATATTTATAAAGCGAGTTTCGTATGTAGAGGCAGATTCAAGGTGCTGTACAGAGGGAGATTAAAACAGTTTAACTGCAATCATGCGTAAAAATAGAGAGAGAAAATATTACAAAATAGAACAGATAAATAAAAAGGATAACATAAAAGATACAAAAAAAAATACAATACAAGGTTAAAAAGATACATTTAATTCCTAGAGTGGTGCAAACATTTCACTAAAAGTACTTGAAAACAAAAGGGTTTAGAGTGTGGGTTGAAAAACGGCAGGGGTTGGGACATTTCTAAGGCCAGCAGGAAGTTGGCTCCAGCGCTGTGCAGCAAAGAGACTAAAAGCATCTTTCCCCTGTTTGGATTTTGCCCTGGGCACTAATAACAGTTCCCTCTCCAGCGATCTGAGAGGTCTGGCAGGGTTATATTTCTTGAGCAAATCAGTCATACATTTAGGACCAACTCCGTGTATAGATTTATAAATTAGTAATAAATCAATTCTGTGACTGACTGGGAGCCAGCGTGGAGATTTAAGAACCGGAGTGATGTGTCCTGCCTTTTGGTCTCGAGGCTGAATTTTGGATAAGTCGTCGGTGCTCGGTGGTGTTCTTGGGAATTCCTGTCAGGAGTCCGTTGCAGTGGTCAACTTCACTAGAAATAAAAGCATGAATCAGTTTTTCCAAGTCATGTTTGGTCATAAAGTCCCTGAATTGGCTATATTTCTGAGGAGATAAAATGCTGATTTTGTTATTTCTTTTATATGACTGTTAAAACCTAGGTCAGAGTCAATTAAGAGAGTGCTTCTCAGCCTTTTCGGGGTCAAGGACCCCCAAACTGATACACATAGGGCCATGGTCCCATATTTGATAAGATGCCATCACAGGAATCCCCTCTGATAAGAGTCATTCAATAACTGTCTATAGTGTAGATTGGCAGAAGATTGTGAACTGACAAGTGTGAAATGAACAGAACAGCCATTCTTATACATTTTCTCACTGGCTAACTTCTAGTCAATGAAATTATAGTGAAATTAAAATAACCCCCATATTTCTTGGGACCCCCTGGAACCCACTCAAGGACCTCTAAGGGACCTCCGACCTCAGGTTGTGAATGGCTGTATTAAGACGCCAAGGCTCTTAATCTGCTCTTTAATTTTCAGTGCCTTGGACTTGTAAATAATAATAAATAATTATAAACAACTCTGAGCCTCTCATTTTTGCTGCCAAATGAAAAGACCGGCTTTATCTTTGTTTAACTGAAGAAAGTTTTTGGGACATCCAGTTATTTATTTGTTTGATGCACTGGCAATAGCGACTCTATGTGTCCATTATCATTTTGTGAAGTAAACTTGTGTGTCATCAGCATAACTATGACAGGCAACGTTGCTGTCCTTAAGGATGTGGCATAAAGTGCATGTCATAGTCAAATATAATGTTAAGTGCGTATGTAGACAACATACTGAAGCTTGTATTCTTTGTACTTCAGAGATACCATTTCCACTGCAGTATGAAATGCACTTTAGCCTGCAATTTAGCAATGATTTAGCCACACAGACGTCTAGCCAACCATAATATCTGACTAATTTATCCAGGCTACAACGATATGACAGCTGATATTAAATTTTTAGGGAATTCATCCTTATGATATCCATGCATGTGGTGGAGTATGGTAAAACTCTGAGACAAACACTAAACATACTCTTAGCAAAAGTTGTCTCTTGTGCGTGCTCTCTTAAGTTACATCAACACATTGCCTTGCTGTCATTTTAACCTCCACAATGTCTCTCTATTTGCTATGGTTGCTGTGAGTCAATCATGTGCTGCAGCCAAACTTTGAAACCGCAATCTCTCTCTCTCTCTCTGTTGTCATTCAGAAGTCATTTCAGCGCCGCCGTGTTTTGCATCCCACCTGTACCACGTCAAAACTCAGCCTTGAGGATGCCGCGTCCTTCTTCAATCACTATCTACAAAGAAAAAAGTCCCTTCAGATTCGGAGTTTTTCAGCCTTCTCCATCAACACCGTTCTGTCCTGGGGGAAATTATGATATATATAGATTGTACGTGCATCATGGGATGCCACCCATGAAGATCAGTCTCCTGCTGTTTCAGTTTCCTCCTGTGTGACTGCCAAAGACTCATTTTTCCTTCTTCTCACAACTAATAAATATGAATCTACCGCCTTCTCATCCCTCTCTCTTTTTTCCCTCTCTTTGCCCATCCTGATTGAAATGTTGAAAGTATTAATCTGTTTGTTGGGTTGCACCTGCCCTGACCGACGCTGCCAATAAAATCTATTCAAAACAGAGCTGCTCCACAATAAACCAGATTAATCAACCACAGACGGTCCGCTTGCAATCTCAGATACACCCAGACACGGGGAGATTAGCTGGTGCTACATGGAAAGTAATTTCTGGACAACCTGGGTAAAACACACAGTGCCAGCCACTGTTGATCCTGCTGTGACATCAACATATTTACAGTACATCATCCCGTGTAAGTTTTCCTCAATATTTCAACTCTTCAGTTGCTGCGGTTTGACACCATGGAGGGACAACGTGCAGAAAGTTATGGATTTCAGCTTTAACTAGTCCAAACTTTTCTGATAATCCTGATCTGATTAACTCTGCTTCTCGGCCATACGTGCCAGGTTAAGTAAGATTAGGATTTATTGGATATGCTGTATATATCTGGGAACACTGCACACTCTTACTTTGAAATAATGGGAGAGTCAAGAATCAAGAATCAAGAATCAAGTTACTAATATAGCATCAGTGGAGAGTAGAACTGACAGAAAACATCAGAGTTCACTGAAAGGCAGATTTGATTCAATCCTCTGTAACCCTAGATAAGTATGATGAACTTGTCTGAGCTGTTTGATAGAGTTTACTTTCTTCTTTGATCATGCCAGCTTTAGAAAACATGAAAGTCAAGACTGCTGCTCGACTTCCTCAGGTCATTTTGCTACGCTTGGCTTTACAGTATGAGCATAAGGAACTGCTGGCTATGCATTCAAGCTGTGTGTGTTGGTGGGGTGGCTTTCCTCGGTTTGGGTTCTAGCCCCATTCCTAATGAACGAAGATTTTGCACATATTTAGCGCGCGCCCGAGTTCAAATTACAGTGTTTTCACCTGCCCAAACGAATCGAGTTAGGGGAGCAAAAGCTGCACAGCTCACAGTTTAATGTGAACGTGCCCTGAGGCAGATTAAAGCGGCTCTAACAGCTATTTGTCACCCAGTCCTTCTGCAGGACAGAGTCACTATCACCGTGTTAACTCGGCTGCCACCTGTAGAGCTCACAGGTAATTAATATGTCTTGGTTAATGAGGTTACTGTGCGTCGGAGGTAGGGTAATGACAAACAGACACTGCAGAGGGATTTCATCTTCAGCCGAACAAATAATTTTTGAAAGGAAAAAAAAAAAGCAAGCTGCAAGATAAGAGGCAGGATTTAAAATATTTAAACATGAAATCACCCCAAGAGTTAATTGGAGTTCTAGTAAAAAGTAATTATTGCTGATGCTCGCTGATAACTGACAACTTCAACGGTATCCGGCGTGTTCAGTGATGCGTTACTTTGATGTTCAGTGGAGTGGATGAGCTTAAAAATGTGTTCCCCTCCCAAAAAAAAAAAAAAAAAAAAAGAACTAACTATTCTTTGCAAGGAACTATGTAAATAATGATTTTAACCATAAGCTACAGAATGATAATCTTTACTCATTTATGCTGATGATGAATCATGGATGTATAACTTCACTTTAAATTTTATTTTATTTTGGCTTGGTGATAGAAATCTGATTTTCAAACACTGCTTTTAAGCCATTTTATGTGACTTGTGTGCCAAAGTATAATCTGAAGTGACTCCTCCATTACTCATCCGTCTATCCATCCATCCATTTATTAACACTCAGGAAACACAGTGCATCATGGGGGTTGCTGGGCTGCATTTACAAATCGCAGCTGCGTGTGTACCAGGCGTCAACACAAAAACCGTTTCATCACGTTCACGCCGACCGCTGTGCGCATACATATTGGGGATACGTCCTTGTTTTAAATGACTCAAGACATGCATATTTCAACAGAGAGCAGATTCAAATGACTCACTCTCCAAACACAATTGGCTAATTATGGAAATGAGCTCGTCTGATCTAAATTTAACTCATTCGGATTCATTTCATCAGATTTCTTGGCATTTTTTTTCCCCCCGCAAGTCTCCGCAGCAATGAGCTTTATTTTCTCATTTATATTAACAAGAAGGGCAAATGTTGAATATTCCGAAAATAATCATTTACAAGGCAGAGAATTGGTTTAATGTTAATCAAGACGTACATTTGGAATAAAACATTATGAGGTTGTTCATTTCAAGGGAGTTGAAATGTTAAGGATGTTACACTTGCTAGGCTTCCAAAAAACAAAATCCACAATCCACGTCTTAGTCGGTGCAATCTATTCAGAGAATGAGCCGGTGTTCATTAGGTCGCTCAAGGACTTTCCCATACTCTCATAACTCACACAGCTAGATGCAACATCTCCGACCGCTGAAATTGACTGGACTCCCCCAATGTTGTCCAATTATTGGCTCACACCCCTCCGCTCGACTTGAAAGGTGACAGGCACAAGCGGCCATGTAAAAGTGCCATTTATTTGAGGTGAACAGCGTGCCGCGAGTCACGCTCAATGACACAGGCGCCTGGGTTCCTGGAACTTGCCGAAACAGTAACGCCTGCACGTGACATGAAAGGTGCGACGCCGCTGATGTCTCATTTCAGAACCATTTTTTTTCCTCTCTTTCACCTCGCTGTTCTTATTACGTTTACCGTGTTCATTTGCTTCATGTTCTGCTTTCTTACCCTTATTGAATCTTTGCCCTCTCTCTCAGAGCATCCTGAGAGGGCGGGGCGGGGACGAACCTCCCTGCGAGGTTCATCCCAAGGTTTCTTCCACTTTTTGATTAATGAGGGTTTTGTGCGAGTTTTTTTTTTTTCTCGCTCTCATTAAGCGCTTAAGGTTGGCGGGTCTGAGTTGCGTTTCTCATTTCCATTTATCGTTCCGTAATGCGGGTGTTATGAAGGCCTTTGACACCGTACGCGCGATGAGGGCCTGGACAAATAAACCCAACTCGGCTTTCCGTCAGCCGCCCAGTAATTGTATTGTACCTAATGCCAGCAATCCCAAACCAAACGAAGCTCAACAACCACAGCAGCAGAGCACAAACCACCGCCACTCTTTTGTTGTCGACACAACAAAAGAGCTCTGGTGGATGTATGTCTAGCCGAGGCTGGCAAGACGGCATGTGGGTCCATTATTAATGGATGGCTTTGGTACTTTTCACCTCAGCCCCTATTAAAATGTTGATTCCCATCACTTATAACCATACATAGCACAACCTCACCGCTGGTTTAAGTGACAAGAAGCCTCTTCCTGGCTAGAAATATCCTTAAAAAACATTTAATCCACTCCTCTACCACCTCAGACAAGAATTTCACACTGCAGGAGACCAAATACCCAAATGGCCTTCCTTCAGTGAACATCAGCTGTGTCTGCTATTGTAAACACATTATACACATTTTTCCAAAATGGTAAGGTCTCATCACCCCTTATTTTTCTATCCTGGATTCTGAAACAGCCACCACAGGGAGGGCAGGGCTCCTGTGACGGCTATGTTTATATTTTATAAAATTAATATATGGGTCAAAATGACACAGGGCTTAACCGAATGCAATTTTCTCTCCAATTAATTGCACAATATAACAGCCATGGTCCGCCAAGCAAGGTAGCTTTATGCATCATCTGTTAAAGATGCCCTTCGCTTGGAAGATAACCTTATTGTTAACTCATGATAAGGCCTACCAACCAATGTCCTCTCTCACCAACTGCTGCCGCACTTGAATAAAACATAAGGTCACAAATGACTGGATCCATTTTTAATGCCACAAAACAAGTTGGGAAAATAACACACGAGTACATGTTGCTTCCAGCTTACATGATTTGAATAATATCTTTTTGGAATATTTCAACGCTGGGACATTTTTTTTTTTTTTCTGAAGCACTGTCATGGTCAAGTGAGCTGGAGGATGCCAAAAAAATTCAAATTCAAATTCTGACTCCACCCTAAAGAAAGGCATCAGACAAACTCATTAATTAAACGCTTGCCACACACTTTTCTTTTCATTTCTACTTTTTTTTAAAATTATCACATATCACCTAAGCATCATAATCTGCACCGGTAAGCGTAAAATCTCTGTATGCGCCACCATAGATGAAAAATGTATTCCTGTCAAGCAGTCATTGCCACATGCTATTACACTGGGATAAATGAAATGTTATAAGGGGCATCTCCAGGTGAAGAGCAGCTGCACAGCAAAGGCCGGCTTCAATGGTGCGCTGTATATCGCCTCTGCCTAATGCAACTGAGGGATTTCTGTCAGGAATGTGTAGCTCATGCTTTTATCACACACTGTTTGTTTTTGGTACAGCGGTTGAGTCAATATTACTCTGTCGCATCTGGAAGACATAGGGAAAGGGACCCGGGCAAGCTTTGATAGCGGCATTGTCTCTCTGTCATCCTTGTTCATTCAGTTCATTTTCTCTTTCTTTCATTTCCTCTTCCTCTCTCTCTCTCTCTCTCCTCCTCTCTCTCCCTATCCGATTCTGCCAAGAAATTCAACACTTTCCCCTTGCAAACAGCTCAATCTAGAGCCGAATAAGAAAAGGCAGAACACCCTCTTTATTCCCTTTCCCTTCCTCCTCCATCCGAGGCCCTGATTTAGTTGAGGCTGACCGCCTTGTTATCAGGGCTCCCATGCATCCACACATATCCAGACCTGTATCCTTTCAATTAAAAGCCTTTTGGAGTCCGGCAGAAGTCTGCTTGCCCATTTTGCAGCCTGTCAGTCTTTTTTTGGGTTTGTCTGCCTCTGTCAGTGCGTTTGATTTTTCTCTCTCAGTATGTCTGTCTCCCTATCTGTTAGTCAGCCAATAAGTTTTTCTATCTCCTGCTTTGTCTGTCTGCCTATCTTACTGTATTTATGTTTATGTGTGACAGTAGCCTTCATATAACTCGCCAATAGTGAATTATTAATGCAGGGGCATTTTACACAGTCATGATATGTGCAGCACAGCATTAAATAGTGTGTGTGAGAGCATGTATGTCAATAAAAAATGCCCTTTTGCCTGTATCTTTGTCTGCCTGCACACAGGTGATGTAATGCGCCCTCTGGCAGTCATAGTGGAAGCCCTTGGCTCTTTCGGCTGTGAAACCGTGATTGCATTTTTTTAAATGTATGACTTGGCCGTCTCGGTGGAATTCAGCCGACATGATTAATTTATGTGGTGTTTTCTGTGGTGGAACTGATTTTTTTCCCCCCACTAATAAATCTGATTGATTTTGTGTTATGATAATGTCTGCACGTTAGCTGGCGAATCAGGTCTAATCTGGTCAGAAAGCAGATACTATCCTGGTAACACGTGTGCAGAGTAGCCCAGAGGCTGGCGGCTGTGGGTTTTGGTTGTATGTAACATTGCCTGCTTGACTATATTAGCATGCTGGCACTGGGCTCTTTAAGCAATAACAACAACAACAACAACAACAACAACAAAAAGAAAAACAGGAAGAAGATGTATTATTGCTTCCTAATGTGCTGGATTGATTGTCACACTGCAAGGACTTGCTAGCTGTTAATAACTAAGCCACGTTTATAGAATCATAAATCAATTCCATCAGCCAACGTTGAGGCTGTTCTTTCAGTATTTTTTCAGTCAACAATAAATAAAGTGATTTCTATCAACCGCCGCCATAGAAATTGAATGGGCTGAACGGATGTTGGGACTTTGTGGGTCTTTCGATCATGGCTGAAAGGTATGGTGATGAAATTTGAATTAAAGTTCTTCTTCTTCTTGTTATCATTTAGTTTTTTATGAGAGAGAGGACCAGCAGCTAAACAAGGCAAAAGCAAACTATCAAATGCATGATAAAAAACTGATAGGATAGCTTTTTAACAGTAATTTAAAAACATGTAACTTAGTGATACTGTGCTGAAACTGACTTTTGGAGTTTGCACTGGCAACGTGGGTGAATGCTGGACAGGAAGACTCCCCTGGAGATGAGGGCACACACACTTGGACAGTGAAGAAAGCGACAAAGTCTTCAACAAGCCAGTCGTCGTGATGGCAGCAACTAGGAAAATAACGCCCTCGCTGAAAATAGCCAGACTAATTCTCTAGCAACGTCCTGTCTGCCTCTCTCATTCTCTTTTTCATTTCTGTGCACTCAATCCCCCCCAAAATTCAGGCAACAGTCAGAAGTTGCAGCGCAAGCATAACAAATGTCATAAATCAACATTAAACGCCATCTCCAGTGCACTTCCGTAACTACTTTGCCGGGGTCATTTGTGATCATGTAATTACACAGTGTCCTGCGCATCAACTTTTAAGAATGATTTACAGTACGGGGTTCATCTGGGCACATTAATCATTCTCACGTTAATAGGTTCCACTGCTGATTGTCTTTTTCATGGCCCTGGGTGAACAGAGGAAGATATCAAAGAGCTCAAAATTAATGTTGAACCTTTGCATGCCATTACTCACCGAGGACTGCGTTGCCAATGTGGAGGCTCATTGTGAGCGGAATTTCAATGAAAGTTAGCGATGTGAAGGCCATTATCTTCTACGTATGTGGAATTTATACATCGTTTTATACGATGTACTGAACACAAAGAATGGACATCATAAAATCAGCGGCATGAAGACTTCCCCGAGCTCTGAAAACGTGTGGCTTGTTTTTATCTGGTGTGCCTTCGGTCCAGTCATCTCCTAAAAGAAAAGGTCAGTGCCATTCATTACTGGCATACAGTAATGATTTTTGGTGCAGATGGGGCGTCCCTTTTTATGACGGCGGTGGAAAACTCTGCCTCAGACATATTTTTCACAGTCTTATGTTATGTGCTCAATTGTGATCATATTTGATGATTCTTTCAGCTGCTGGGTTGTGTCTAATCGATCGCATCTTTGGTTTCCTCGTAGTTTCCATTGAGCAATACGTTCAGCAGAGAGGAACTGAAAAAGGTCATCACTTACGTCGAAGTGATAAGATTTTGCCCTGCCTTTATGCAGCTCGATGATTTCAGGAAATGCACCGAGGATGGATTAATAGCCACTTGTGTCATTCTCCTTTTTCTAGATGAGCAGCAATTCATATTTTAAAGAATATATCAATACAGTCAACAGTTTGGACACAGCTCATTCAATGGCTTTTCCTTATTTGTATTATCAAAACATATTCTGGTTTAACACTTTTTTGTGTTCTACACAATCCCATATGTGTTTTTTCATAGTTTTGATGGCTTCAGTCTTAATCTACAGTACAATGAAGAAAATCATACAATTAAGAAAAAATATTAAATGAGAAGGTGTGTCTTTTGCCTGGTACTGTATATCTTGAAACCACTTCAGCAGCATTCGCACGGCACTCCAGACTGACATAAATAAAAGCTCAAAGTAATTGAAAGTGAGCATAAATTAATCTTGTTTACAGAGCTGTTCTAAATCATGCAATGCTTTGGTAGCGTGACTCCTGATATTCTAAAAGTGATTTGCAATCAGGTTTCACTGTGGTCAAAATAAATAAATACATTAAAAAAATAAATTCTGTGGACAAAAATGCTTTATGGATATGTACATGTTGGTATTAAAATGGGTTCCTTGGGTCTCAAGGTCAACGCAATCCAACAAGCCCATTAAGGATGAAGTTCAGTTCAACTCAATAAAAACAAATAAATAACCCAAAAATAAACCCATCAATACAAACACTGGAGACGCAACTAATATGCCAATTGCAGAACAACACTTTTGTGGTCATATTAGTCATAAACTTGGTCTCAAGTTGAGATTAAAGTTAATACTATTAATGCTATTTTTGATGCCTCATTGTAATGCCAGGCTATACAAATTGGCATTGTGTATGAGATCTGAGGGATGATGTGTTCTGGCTTACAGCTAAATCCCCTGATTTGGTGCTTGCCGTACTTAATGAGCACAACTGAGAGCCAGATAGTCAAATTCCAACAGTGTTCTTTTTGGAATTAGTAAATGTGACGTCCTGGTGGTTAGGAGGTCTAATCCTCATTCAAAGAAAAAAAAAAAAAAAAAAGAAAAATCTATCAGTTTTATATGCTTAAATCACATATAAGATAAGAGTATCGCAACACACGCTGTAGATTTATCCTATTTGCCCAACAGAGATTCTGCTGTTTGGTATAGATAATCTCCACATGAGGATGTTAGATATCAAAGATGGACAAAGATGTCCTTTGGTATAGAGGTGATGACAGATCATACGGGCTGGTAAACATGAGAGTGGTATATGCGGTTTACCGACGTCACATGATTTCTGGGTAAGTTCAGCCATTTCAGACTGTGAACTCCTTCCTGCCCTTTTGGAGAGCGGCTGTAACTGCACGCACATGTCGCTGCTCTGACCCCAGACCGATTTATTTGCACTGTTATTGTTCCTCTGTTTTCCCTTTGCCTCGTTTGTAAAATTCAGTTTAAACTTCACCCCACAGCACAGTTGTGGAAAAACTGGATGTCATATTTCAGTTTCAGCTTTTGCTACTATATATCAGAAATCTGAAGACATCCAGTATAAATGATTTTGCATCTCGGTCAAATTTTTCACCAGTCATATCTTGGTTTGGTTTAGATTCGTGTGTCAGCATAAAAGTTGGCTGGTTCATTTTTTTTACAGTGAGCCCTTTAACATATTCTGGGTTCATGAGATTCGGGTGCACCTCATTATTTTGGCTGCACACTTGTCTCTCCTCCATTTTTCTGCTCTTATTAACCAATGTGGACTACCAGCAATCAGGAAAATAAGTGTTACTCACCAGCACTTCAAGCTAAGCCTGATAGCTGCTGATTTACTGGAGAGTCTTGAAGACGCTACATGCCAGTGAAATGTTTTCTACCAAATTCTAGTGGAATTGGGCACACAATCAAAATAAATAAAAAAGCGCATTGTTATTTTGAAATGTTCCCTATTATGTATTTTTGCAGTCCATTTGCATTAAACAATGTGAAAACAAATTTGAAATAATATTGCACAGTTAATATGTCATATTTTCTCACATTTGCCTTTTGTTTATTCAGTAATATACAATGTATGGTAAACATTATACCTATATAGTATGATTAATACTGCCTCCCACACTCAATGTTAAAATACTTCTACTACAACTACTGCTACTACCACTAATAATAATAATAATGATCATAATAGACTCAGTACTTGTGATTGCAGACTCCAAAACAAAATGTTGCCTAAATATATATCCCTGCTGCTGACTGAATGCACCTGTGTGTTATCAGCAGCACGTGGGCCTTAAAATGTAATTCAGCATGCACACAGCTGCTTTGAATTATAAATTACAGTGCATAGATGTACATTTTAGGGATGAGATCAAAGGGAAATAAATTTGATTTCTGTAGTTGCAGATAAGCCCCAAATGATCGGATCATACCTGTCTGCTCTCTCCAGGTAGGTCGTCTTTCTGTCCGTCAGGCTCTTCGACAGCTTCAGGTTTTTCCCGTTGAAGAGGAATTAAATGTCCGCTGAAATCCATTGTTTGCTGTTGGGAAGGCAGGGAACTGTTTTTGTCAGAAGTGTAGCTTCCACACAGAGGTTTAATGTAATCAGTAATGTGATCAATGTCCTCACCTTGCGCTGCATGGGGCAAGCTCCAATCAGGGTATTCAAAACAGTCTTCCTTGGAGCCACCATCGATCACAGAGACCACACACACTCACAGTCCTGGAGGTTGACCACCTTTGCTGGACAACTGGCACACAGCTGGACGCCAGAGGGATAAGGCCAACGGCAGCTTTGTGCGAGCTTAACATTTGCATAGAGCAAGTCCAGCATCTTGTTCTTCCAATTCTTATATCTGACATTTTGGGAGAAGCTTAGGAGGAGTCGCCAGAGATTTCCAAGGAGGTGCTTAGATGTTCTCTACAATATCCTGACAACTGAGTGGAGCACAGCATGCGATGCACACAATAAAGCATGGGAAAACTCCTGCAGCAGGTAATATGGCTGCAAGGCTACAGCCAGTGGTTCTGGACTAGAGACATTACATTTCCCACTGGAACATCCTCCAAATTACACCATCAAGAATGAGCGGAAATGGCAGGACCCCCTCCCTCTTCTTCTTCCTGCAGCCGCTTTGTTTTTCCTCTCACACCAGTTGAAAGCACTCCAGCGTGACAATAGAGTCCGGCGCACTAAGTTGAATCTATGTCTCAGTGAAACATTACACCGCACTGCTTATATTCCCATGGTGTCTTGACCAATGCAGAGAGCTCATCCATCTTGCTAGTCAGAGATTTCACATTCCTCGTGATAACGGATGGAAGGTAGGGTATGAATCTCCTTTCTCTATTTTTCTCACCTCCACCCTCAGCTCATGTGGGTAGGCTCTTTGGACCGGGGGCAGGTGCTGGCTTCAGGGTTCAGCTCCCAAATGTATGATGACATAGTGCATAGTTGTGCTGCAAAAATGTGGAAAAGGGGTGAAAATGTGCTAAAAATACAAAGAAACATGCTTGTGTGCTCAACAGAACTTAGTTGGGCCTATGTATTCATTGCAGAACATAGGCTGATGAACTGATTTTCTCCAGTCATTGCCAGGTCAGTCCATTACCTTGGATCTGAAGACTGTGAAAGACATGAGAAAGCACAAATGATGATGCACACTGAAAATCACACAGACAACGTATGTCGAAATCTTCTATCCCCTTGGCAACCCGACAACAATGCAACTTTGAATGTCAGTCAAATGTCTGTCAATTTGACCCCTGCAGTTTAAACTTCCACAAAATTATTATAACTAAAATTGTTATCAAAGTGTATGTGTCAGGTACTTTATGTTTCTTTGTTGATTACCTAAATAGCCGTTTAAATAAAACATAACTCCCCCCCACCCCCACTTATGCATCCAGTATTCCTATTACGCGACAATGGAAAAATATGCAAATCACCATAAAAATCTCACTGATTGATCTGAAATTGGAAAGAAATATTATTTTTTGGTGTTTTAATGGCTTTATATTATTTCTAAGTACAGATTTTTGTTATTTATAACCAATGCATTACAAAGTGTGAAAAGGACATTGAAAACATATCATCATGTCAATTTCATCTTTACCCGGTAGTGCCCATTACATTAGGAAC
>OMLB01022240.1:0-10521 GCA_900302555.1 Myripristis jacobus
TGTAGCTTATTTTACACTTATGGTGTTGATATAGTATTTTAATTTTTTCTCCCTTCCTACTGCATCCTGTGACTGTATGATTTGCTGCTGCAACAACCTGATTGCCCCACACGGATCATTAAAGTTTAACCTTCTCTCTCTAATGCATATATGTGTAGGCGATTGCGTGTTTATGTACTAGACATGTAGAAAGACATATGCCAATCAACTGGCAAATAATCCTCAACTGGCAATAGCAGGTTAATTAGTCATTTATCAGCTGTATGTCTGGACTGGACTCTAGGGTTTTATAACATTGTGGGATCGCTTATGGGTAAAAGTGAATAGGGAAAATGCAGAAAAGCTAGTCCATGCACCTTTAGCATCATTTTAAATTTGTGCACACAGTTGGAAATTAGAGAGGGAGGCAGAGCAGCGGAGACCAGCTAGTATGTATGTGTCTCTGGAGGCAGTGCACTCAGCCACTTGACAATATGCCATGAACACACAGACACACACACACACACACACACACACACACACACACACACACACACACATGCACACACGCGCACAGTCAGATACATCAGACCATCCATTTGTATTAGTAGTTAATTGTTTATTGTTGGAATGCCCTTTAGCTGTTTCTAAATACCATCAGCTACTCTTCCTGGGGTCCAGACATACAACACCATTTCAAAATAGAACTTAAGAGGGAAACAATGCAAACAAAACAACAAGCAAATTACAAATAGGCATTAACCAGAGACAGTTATCAAAGGCATACAAATGTTCATCATCTTTCCTGTGCCTCTGTTAGGCTACAATAAAATTGACAACACAGATGCTTTAATTCACTCAGTGGCTTCAAGTGGTGTGTCAGCCTTTTCTTTCAAGACAATTTAGCCTTTCATCCCAAAAGTAGTCATGAATGGAATATTGTTTTCACACCTACCTGGGAATTAGAGCGTTTCCATTACCAATCAAATTATAATCACTGCAGCCAACCACAAAAGGCCTGTGAGCAGATTTTAGGAGCATCAGTAAATTTATGTTGTTTTTTTTTGGTTTGGTTTTGTTTTGTTTTGTTTTTTCCAGCATTGTTTGTACAGCAGCAGTAATTAGTACAGAAACGGCTCAATACCGTTTGCATGCATTTGTTCTAACAAGCAACTTTTTTCTTTATGACACAATTATCAGCTAACCAGTCAATATTCATGTTAGCCAATGGGTAAATTTATCTGTTCTCATGAATAACTTTCACAGAATGCCTCCAGGTGCTGAGAATAGGCTTTGGGAGATCATTGCCTATTAATATGGGCTTTACATAAGTTAGATGCACCTGCACCCAATATGTATCATTAAGTCAGAATACTTGCTTTATTAGAGGGTGCTTTGCCAGTGCAAACACTAACTCTACTGAGTTCTCTTCTAAAAAATGTAACATTTAAAGGAGACAAGTAATTAAATCAAGCTCTTACAATAGCTTTATCTCAGATTTGGCTAGAAAACGCAGAGTTGGGTGATAATACAGTATAAGTGACTATCATTACTTAATTTTCCTCAATTTTGAATGAAAAATAGCTTGATAACTTTTACTCAGTGTCTTTTTTAAAGTTATCCAAATGCAATATATCACAGATACAGTTGGATAACCACAATGTCCCTCAGATAGAATAAATAAAATAAAAATACAATAAACATTAAAAAAATGATTAAAAAATAAATAATAAATAATGTGTAGTAAGAATAACATGCAAACAAAAAAAAATAATAAACTTAAAAGTTACAAATAAATTAGTAAGTATACTGCTGTATTCTGCATAACATGTGGTCAGTATTACAAAACTCCAATATCCAATATAACCCTTCAGGCCAAGTAGCAGTGGGGGGAAATTAGCTTTAGGAGGTCTTTAAAGTAATGTGCAACCCAGATTCCAAAGTACTTAAATTTATGTATGCTTACTTTAAGAGGAAATGAATTGAATTCAGTTAACTTGGCTGCAGTATCATGATCTCAGTCTTTTGTAAATTCACTTTATATCTCAATATTTTGCTTTAGTCTCCTAGTAGACCAAGTATTTTTGGTAAACTAATAAAAGCAAGTAAAAGGGGCGACAAGGGGCAGCCATGCCTAGTGCCTGAACAGAGTGGGAAATAGGAGGAGAGATTGCTGTTTGTTTGGACAGCCGCTGATGCGAAGGAATAGAGCACCATTATCCAAGAGACAGATCTCCAACCAAAACCAAATTGTTTGAGGGTATAAAAAAGATAATCCCACTTCACCTAAATGCCTTCTCAGCATCATACGATATTAATACTGGGTTAAGTGGAATCATAAAGGATATAATATTGGCACCGAATATTGAGAAAAGAATGGCGACTTTTAATAAAGCCTGTTTGATCATCAGATACAGCTGAGGGCAGAACTGCTTCTAAACGGCAGGCTAGCATCTTGGAAAAAATTTACTGTCCACATAAAGAGTGAAATGGGGCGAAATGCACTGCATTCCAGAGCATTTTTATCTTTTCTAAGGATAAGTGATATAACTGCTTGTCACATGGTCGGAGGAAGGGAGCCAGCAATAAGTGATTCTTCAAATATGGGAAGCAAAAAAGCTGGTGAATTTGGCTCCTCTATGGAAAATGGTTCTTTTAGACCAGTGCTTTCCAAAGACTGGACCTCTGTCTACATCCAGGCCAAATGGCTGTACTTCATGTTATGAACAGAGTACATTATGAAGTGCAACACATTCTATTTTGCGTGTTATTGCTGCCGAGTTCACACATTAATATTCAATATTAAAGCTGAGAATTGGGTATGATGTGAAACTTTTTTTGCAAGTAACGTCAACTTGAGTACTATGTGTACTATGTGTGTGTGTGTGTGTGCGCGCGCGCGCACGCGTGTATGCGTGCGTGTGTGTTTGTATGGAGTTGAGTCCCACCCTCATGGAAACAGAGAGCAGAGCAGAGGAGAGAAATAGTGCAACCCTAAATGACAGTAATGAGTAGCTCACCGGTCAGCGACCATTCCTGACTGAGGTGAGAGGAGTGTTAATCTGCATTGCAATTTTTGTTTTTTTGTATTGTGGGGATAAAAAGTATGTGTACTGTCATCTGCTGACACTGTTGGTCAAAGAGTCCCATTTTAATGTTGGTCAATTTTAGAGAAATTAAGTAATAATAATGAGTAATAAAATCTGGCTGCTTACAAAGTTGAAGGAAATGCCCTGGCAGGCCACAGTTATTAGTGTTATTTTGTTATTAACAATCATTCTGGACCTCTGACCTTGAATAAAACTCAGATGTGGACCTAATAATAGGTTTGAGACCCCCTGTTTTAGCCCAACTACAATCTCATTGTTAATTGTTGGAATATCTAATTAAAAATAAAAAAAATCAAAGAGTCATTCCCCAGGTATTCTGTACTTTACAACTTAAAGTAAGAAAAAATAATCTCTGAATGATCTACAATAGGCGCTTGGTCATTTATCTCACTTATAGTTTCATATACAGTTTTTTGATGAAAATGATGAGCAATAATTTTCTCAGTCTTTTCACCACATTCAGATGTTCTGCTCTGCATTTTATTAGCAAGGCTTTTGATGTGTCTGGTTGATGACAGGTTTGCAAAGCATTTTAAAACAACATGTTTCTGACAAACTGCTGGACACAGACAGTATTACATGGCCATAGGAGACTTTCTCTGAGGATGTCTGTTATGGCCATGTAATTTCCAACCTTTGCTTTGTCTTCCTTGTTTTTGCCATCATGACAAAAACTTGTTGTTGCCATCATGCGTTCAAAATTTCATTACTGACTTCACTGTACAGGTACAGCTTTATCTAGTTTCATTTAGCCGAGAGTGGTGCTGTCCAATTCACACACACACACAGCACATACAGGGCGCTCTCAATCGCTGAAGCCATGAAGTGATTACAACAAATCCTTTGCTTTGGTTTGCTTTGCTTGTTGCCAGTCCTCTGACATGTTCAGGTCATATTGGGAGAGCAAGCTTTGGATGGTTATATTCATTATTTTCATTCAAATATGCAGTCTTGAAGAGTGAGACTGAAAAATTATTTTAGTCCTGCTAGTTCGTTTCATTATTTTTAGAATATAATTCTGGCAAACAAAGAACTGTTTTGGATGAAATTCAGTGGCTGGTCTGTTCATCTTTTATTCAGAAACAAAATTAATCTTTTGAACTTGACGGAAAAAGTGACCTTACATATGCTGTATACATAGGTTTCAATTGTGAGAAAATTTTCAGGCAAATCTTCCAGCACTGTGAATTATTAGGCCCTTTTTGGCTTAGTCAGTCATTTGAAAAAAAAAAACAGAGAAAAGGTTAATTGAGGCTTGGTTGTGGCTCTTTCTTTGTGCTTGCCTGCATAACTAAGTACGCGAGTTCAAAGAGTCATCGAGCTGTCTAGCAGAAGAGTATCTGGAGAGGGGTCAGAGATGTCCATTTGAGTTTAAATTTTTACAGTGGGTAGTGGCTTTCATGTTTCATGAAATGTTTGTGGGAAGTCATAGAGGTGAATGAATAGCACCAAATAACTGTGGAAACTTTGACACACTGCCATCGGCTGATGTGAGCTGTTTAGACACACATAAGGTCATTGTGCTCTCATATTAAGATTGAAGGTTGGCTTTACACTATGGAGATGTAAGAAGAACACTTCAAGGGATCTCCTGTGCGTCAAACCCCCCATTCACAAAATGTCAGTGTCAGGTTTGGTTAGCATTTCTCACATTCTGTCTATTTTTTATGACCTGAATGCTCATCACCTTGGGACACCAGTCAGGCATGTTTTGAGACTGAAATAGTAAAGATCTAAAAGACAGGCAAGGATCCTCAGGGATGTTTTTGTATCTCATGGTAGAATCGACAGTGGATTTTAAGCTTTGATACGAATGTCAGCAATAATGATCATTGAGTTGTCTAATCTCAGAGGTTATATTATGAATCCATATGGCATTTTAAGGCTGCTGGTTATAGATTTTTGAAATAGATTGAGTGGTTATCCAAGCCTTGGAGGACCCGCTCGAACAATATGTGATATTTCCATCAGTTCATTCAGGTCTGCATTGCAGGCCTGTAGTGACAGATGGCATTGTATTGCGGGCTTTTACTGTATTTAGGGGAGTTCAGCTCTATCAGTCAGCTCACCAGTTAATCTGTTGTTCCTGTTCCTCAATACTGTTGTTTTGGCATATGCATTTAATTCAAAGCCTTTACAACACCTATTTAGTTAGTCTTTAGTATTGTTAGTAGGGAACAGTGCAACGTGATTATTTAATTTAGTCATTTTTCTCCCTTTTGTATTTCAACAGCATTCCTCCTCTAAAAATATATAACATAATGACCACATACTTCATAATTCTTTTTCTTTTTTAAGAATTAGTAAGTAAATATGCATTTAGTCTTGGACGGTGAATTAGTGACCCTAATATGCATTCAGGCTTTGTAGGAACCCGGTCACGATCACAGCCACGCTGCGATTAGAAAGGGGCAAAAGTCACACCCATTCAAGGGAGGAGATCTCCAAAATCTGAAAACATTCTTTTGTCTTGTGTTAGCTACATGTGTTTAAGCCCATGTGGGTGAGTGGCTCCCATTGTGTTGAGCCATGTGCCTTGTGACATGGATACTGCATTTTTGATGCTAAGCAGAGTGCAGGGAGTGGCCGTGGCACCCACATGGACTGAGCTTAGCGAGGGTTTAGAGATTCAGAATGTGGTCATGAGATGACTAAGGCAGAGGGATTAGAACCTCCTAGATCCGTGCCTCACTCCCAGTGAATTAGAGAAAATGAAAGGTTTAGCGGACCACCGGGCTCTGTTGACATTAGATGCAGGAGCATACATTATCTCCTTACAGCTGCAACTTACTTTCAGCTTCATAGTGCAGGTTTTTCAGATTTCAAATTATACTGAAATGTGCAGAAGTAATATGATATTTATGGAGCTGTAGCCATTCAAGTTGTGTAAGCTGCTTTTATTGAAAGCTTATTATGACATTATGATGAGTGAGCCTTGGAAGGATAGAAAATGAAATAGTCACAGTGAAATACAGCACTACGCAATTTTTATACGCCCTTTGATCTGCGTAGATCATGTCAGTCCAGGGGTGACTTGACGGACTCTCCGTTTCGCCCCCCACTCAGATCGGTGTAATGTCTATTGTCCCTGCTGCAGCACCATAAAATACATTGCATAAACTGGGGCACAGGGTTTACCATGTTCTAACCATCCTAGCCCATCACAGTAATCAGGAGAGCACTTGAGGCCCCACATTAAAGCTTTCATTTGCTACTGGTAGCACTGTAAAAGCACATAATGGTGTTTATTCACTTTCCCATTAGGGTCAGTCATCCCAGCTGAAATATCCAGGCTAAACACCCCAACCTATCTGTCTGTGTTCAGCACCTGCACCAGTCTCTTCAGCATGCCATTCAGTGTGAAAGATGATAAAACGCAGCCTTTCATGGCAGAGGTGGGCTGAAAATAAAGTTACATAATTGGCAAAACCGAATGAACAGTAACTGCATAACAGCTTTTCATTTTTGTGTCAAGTGCACATTAAGATCACCGCTAGCTCGAAGGGCTACTCTTTTTCATAGCTGCATGCATATAATGAGTACTCACTTAGGAATCACTCATGTCATAATAGCAGTTACATAATTTTTGCAGCAGGAAGCACCCTGTAGTGTTGGGGACTGAAGAAAAACAAGCGTATGAAATCAGTAAGCCATGCAGAAGCACACAAAGCACTTGGCTAAAACAAGAGCGCCTCTAATTGAGACCCTGTTGATTCGCTGTTTTTGTCCAAATGAAATTCCACTGTCACACTTCTCTGCCCACAGGAAGTGTCAAATAGAAACTTCAGTGAGTGTGCACTTTGTCCAGAGAAAGCTGGACTCACCAATGTTTCGAAAACGCTCATTACCATTTTTTTTTTTTAATGTAATCAAATTTTGAGGTGGGATTCTCCTATAAGCCCCTAGGGGTTTTCTGTATCTCACCCGCACAATCTATTGCTGTTTCGTTTTTGTTCTGATGTTTTGCTTTTATTGTGCAAATAAAAAAATAAAAAAACATAATAAATGGAGATAGGAGTAGAGTAGAGGAGAATAAGAGTGCACCACCAGATATAAGGCATGAGCTACAGAAAAACCTGCTTGTTTCCGTAATCTGTTGCGTTAATCAGTTAATGAATTGCCTTAGTATCTGTGAACAGGTGGAGGTGGTTTGTGTAGGTAAACACAGAGCGGGAAATGAGACGCCTGCCTGGATGTTCAGCCTGATTCCACTCTGCTTTGTATTTGAATGCTATCTCTAGCTGGGTGTGAGCCATGTGGAGGCCAGTCTGTTAGCCCGGGCTAATCACTCCCGTCATTACAGAGCGCTGGAGCTCCCTCGCTACCACTGATTACATCTTGCAGTAGGTAATGAATAGCCCTGCACTCTCCTGGCACATGTAACGAAGACATTGGCTTGCATTAGCTTTCTTTCTTTCCTTTTGTACTTTTTTTTTCTGTTATTTCCCTCCATCACTGTTTCTTTTGCTCTTTCTTTCTTTTGCTATTACTATTTGCTTTTTTCTATTGCTCTTTTTCATGTTTTTTTTTTTTCTTTTTCTTCTCACGTGGGCATGTGTGCATCAGCCCGTGTGTGTGTTATCGCACTTGAAGATATTCCAGGTTTGGTTGCACTCACTAGATTTGGGTTACACACGTGGACGGTGTAGAGGCTATAGCGTTACTGTGAGGGAAGTGAGAGTAAGGACAGAGTTTTAGACTGTTGCCAAGTTAAAGATCGTCTTGCAGTTCCAGGTAACACATTATGCACCTGTGATGCAACCTTTTGCGATATTTTTGTTAAGCTGAGGACTTGCCAACTGATGCGCAATTGTGACTGTATTCTGTGGTGATAATTTTACTACACTCACTTCCCATTTAGTCATGTACAAAGTTACAAGCAGCATTGCATTGTAGTTATGTGCTCTGACGGTAAATGCCGGATGTTACCGGTTGTTCCAATCACCATCCAGTGGCATAGCTGTTAATGTTAAAGCGTGATGGTGGCTCCAAATGCCAGCAAAAGGTGATGATTTCAACTACAATTCCCCAAAGCCGTGTGTTAGTTTGACATTAATAAACTGCACAGGCCAGGCCAGAGTTTGTGTCAAGATGTGCTGAACAAGCAATGAGCTGTCATGCTGTCTTGAGTTGTTTTAAAGTGGATTGTGGTGGAAAGGACAGGCCTCCACTATAATTCTACATGGGGTGTAAAATATCTTAAACAGGTTGATTAAACAAATACTGCTTATGTCGCAATTTGTTTGTTTACGCTGGCATTGTTATGTTAAATAGGGTCGGCTGATGTCTGATGTATGACTCCTTGTGTTGCCATCATCACCCAGGTTTTACGACTTTGATATCTGCATGATGCACAGTGCCTTGCTTTTCATTTGTTCGCACGATCAGTCAGATGACACGATATAGCCGCCGTACTGTAAATCACTCAGTCGGCCATGGGGAGGAGCCACTCCGCATGCAGTTGGGCACCGCTGATAAACTGATGACTCTGCAATTTTCTTCACCTGCGGCGAGGGGAGGGGGGTGATATGAGATTGATGAGGGGGTAAAATGTCTTGAGAAATGGCTGTTTTCGACAATAGGCGTATGAAGCACTTTGCTGCCGAGTACACATGCAGCTGAGTGGATAAATGTTAGCAACTTTAGAGCCGATGTTATAAGTCTGTCGTACCAAAGCTGGGAATCTCAAACATCATGGTGAGGGAGATTCAGGTGCAGATCTTTTGTTTTGTTTGAGCCTGTGAAAATCTGAGCTTAAATAAATAAATCTGATTATGTAAGTGAAGCTTAATTTTTCAGCTTCTAGTTCATTGTGCTCTACAGTAGTCGACTATTTTAAAGCCATTGGTGTTAGACTGACCCCCTGCAAAGTCCTCCGCTGTCAGCTGGCCAAGGGATGCAGCCAACAGTGAGGTTTCTTCTCTTTGACTTGAATTGTAATCTAATAATAGAAATCAATATACTGTACCAGTGTATATGACAGTAGTAGAATAGTTGCAACCTATTCATTCTTGAATGTAGTAAGCCTTCAGTAGAACTGAATAAGCATATTGTGGCACAAAGGTCACGTTTGCCTATTTTTCTTGAGTGCTAGATTAAACAGCTCTCGGGAACAAAGACACAGTGCATCATTTGTACATTGTTCGATGCTGTCCATGCTTTAAAATGTAAATAGACTGCATTTGTATAGTGCTTTTCTAGTATACTGACTACTGAAAGCACTTTACGATGTATGCCTCACATTCACCCATTCACACCCACATCCATACACCAGTGAGGAGACTGCCATGCAATGCACGTGGACCTGTTCATCAGGAGAGATTAGGGGTCCAGTGTCTTCAGTGAGACTTCACCATGCTCTCTAGACGAGCTGGGGATCTAATGTAGCTGGGAGCTCTCTGATTACTTGACTACCGCTCTACATCCCAAGCCGCACCTCCTGACAAAAGTGGGATGTCTGCAGCGGTTGTTACATAAGTCTGTCAAGACCAAGACGTAGATCCTGCAGTTTCCAAATGCATACACCCACCTGTCTGTGATTTTGCATGCCTGAAGCTTACATAGGAAGCAAAGGCAGATATCCGTTCATTTCCGCACATCACATCTGCTTTGCAGCCATATGTCTAAATCCTGCTGGGAACCAGTTCCCAAAACCTAGCTAATGCTAGCTAGCTGTGGTTAGCTGTGAATACATTGTTTATGCCTAATGATGTTTTAGCTTTGCATTCTCCTGCCTCAGTTTTGTTTCTAATGGGAACACATTTTCAAGAACATGGTGTTGTGACAACTTCTGGTTTTGTCTCATACTCAAATTCTAATGGGCCGGGGATACAGACTCTCTTTGGAGCATTCATTGGTTGTGGAAGAGAGAGGCTGGCGTGAAAGGCTACTGTTACATAGACATGGTCGCCTTAAAGCTGTATTCAGATCAGGTTTACCAGTGGCATACCTAATGTGTAGCATCTGCATGAAACATGGTAAAGATGCTGTTTCATTGTTGAACCATGACTCTTCTGTAGGCCACTTCCCTCTTGCATTCCATCTGGTGAGTGGGATATTGCTTTCAGTATGACTGTGTTACTATTTATTTATGTGAATATGGAAAGCGCCGAAGTAGCTCTTGGCAGATGGGAGAATATTAGATGAGATTATACTGGTACAGAGAGTGGTTACATTACCTCTTCACTCCACTGATGTTTAATGTGGAGATATGGTTTCTTTTTATCAAGACATTGGTGACAGTCTGCCAACTCGAAAGCACATGATGGGGACACAGGAAGAGGTGGAAACAACTAAATGCCTGATGAAAGGCGATCGAAGGAGTACAGACAGAGGGCAAGCGAGGAAGAGAGAGAAGTTTGTAGTGTTGTTTTTTTTTTTTTTTTAGGGAGAGCAAACCCCCTGCACTCAGAGGATAAAGCACTGCATCTTC
>OMLB01022240.1:16365-41828 GCA_900302555.1 Myripristis jacobus
GCATTTGTTTGGAGAAATTGCTTTCTTGTTTCCTTTCAGCTAAATCTGCCCGCCATAAAACATGCAAATTAGGGAAGGGCTTGGAAACGATCTGTTTGTGTGATGCACGAATGAAAAACAAAGCAGAGACAGCACAATACTTCTTTAGATGTCACCAAATTATTCCCCAGCTGCCCCATGGAATAACATTACTTGTCAGACCACTGCTATATTAATACGATCGCATATTGTCCTGGCAGCCATTTGTCCCTATCATTTTTGATGAATCTGACAGTGACCTGTGACTGTGTAATAAGGGGAGTTTTGAGCCCACTGATTATGGATGTGGTGCCTGCCTGTAATTTGACTGGTTGCAGACATGGGTAATTACATGGGGAGGGGGATTAGTGATAGTTACACTGCCTGCAAATGAGCCCTGATTGGATCAGAGAGTGCCGCCAAATGCCCCTCCGTGTCACAGTGTAATGAGTGAGGGGAGAGAGAGGCAGAGAAAAAGAGTGAATGTCTGTGTGGCTGTTTTGGGCAGACAGGGAGGGTTGTGTGTGTTGTTGTTGCCTCCCTTTGCTGCTCAGTGTCACCTAGGGATGATCTTGACTTGAGCAGGGATTTTCAGCACCCCCCATACACACACTAGCACACACAGCCACACACACACACACACACACACAGCCACACACACCCACACCACCTCCACCCCATCCCTCATCTTCTCACCCATAAATCTCCCTAGGATGCCCTTCTCAAAGCGCCCTTGGCTCTTGGCTCTGTCAGTCTGTTTGTTGTCTGTCTATCAAATACAAATAGCAACTAGTGATGTAAAATGGCATTGAACTGTCGAAAGATATGTGTACATTGGCATTGATAGTCACATTGTCTCTCGGGAAGCATTCAGTCACACTTTAACAGTTCACTAATCGTAAAGGCTAATAACTTATAATGTGAATGTGAGCACCGCATGAGAGAATGCAATGACTTGTCTCTCTCCTCTCGCTCATGCATTCTGTCTCCCTCTCTCTCCTGCCTCCCTGCTGCTGTCAAGTTCTCACTCTGTTCTGTCCCTCCCTCTCCTTCACTGCCTTGCTGCTGTCTCATTTTCCATCAATAATCCTTTCTTCCGTCTCTGCCATCCTTTCATGTTCTCCTCCTTACCTCAGATCTTCTGACTCTGAGTCCACATCATGCTCAGATGGTCTCTTTCAGCAGTCACAGATCTCTGACTTTACACGTGCGTCTGAGCACTGCAGCGTTGCTTTCATTTAACTCATGCGCGGCCGTGAGTACTCGCTCTCAGTGGAGACCAGATTGCCCACGTGCAGACTAACGAAGGGTAATGAAAGGTCAGGCGTCAATCCGGATCACAACAGACAGACAAACACTAACACGTACCTCCAAATCCCTTCATTGCTAAATCCAGATGACACACCAATGCACCCACACACATATACAAATCTGCAGACAGTGTGTGTTTTCTGTGTGTGTCTGTGTGATGAGGTGTGGATTATTTAATATGCCTGTGGACACTTCTGCCATGTGACATCAGCCCACCTTCCTCTCTCGCACTAATTCCATCTCTCTCAACTTTACTCTCTCTCTCTCTCTCTCTCTCACACACACACACTCACACACACTCTGTCTGTCTCTCTCCCCATCTGCACCTCACATTTACTCTGGCCCACAATTGTTTGTCTATTTTTGGGATTGTCTGATTAGGGGCCAGATGTGCAGACTGTGTCTGGCTGCAGCTGAAGCCTGTGGAGTCGGGGAGCAGTGAAGTGACTGGGGGAAGGGGTTTTAATCTGCCCGCCAGCAGGCTGTAATCAGGCTCTGGGCGGTCCAAGAAGGGAGGGGGCTCTCTGGGTAAGACTAGGCCCTGTGCTGCCCGGGGCCTGGACTTACCAGCCCATTCTGGAGCTCAATGCGTGAGCCTATGAGTGTTGAACAGTTCACTGCGAGAATGATTGCAACCTTCGCCCTCCTGCCAGTGTTGTTAACCTCACAGAAGGAGCAGGATGGAAAGGAATGAGGGTAAAGTGTTATAGGGGCAGGGGGAAGAGACTCTCTAAGGGATTACACATTGATAAAGTAATCCCCTTCTCTCTTCTTCATTGTCAGTCAGCCATGAGGTACTGTACATGCTGCTGGGAAGCCAGGCCCAGTTCTCTCTAGTTTCACTGTTGTGCTTCATTACTTTTACTTTCACTACTCCTTCTTATTCCTCCACTCCCCCTTCCATTATTCCTTTCCAGTAGCAGCTTCTGCTTCATATTCTCATCTCCATCTGTTTCCCTCTCTCTATACATTTCTCACTGACTCCCACTCTCTTTTCCTTGTGACCCTCAGTCATAAGTACATGCACACAACTACACAGAGGAGCCACCACAGAGAACCCTGAACTTCTAGAGTTTCAGTGCTATCTCACAAATAGACGTGCTGTAAGAAGACATAAAGGCACAGGGCCATGTCTACATTGATTTGGCTGTATTTCCTCTTAAGTGGGTGGTGAATGGTGCATGGTGCATGGCTATGGCCATGTGTTAGTGCATGTAAGTAACCTTGTTATGCTTTTGTCGTTTGGGTCTCATATTCTGTGAGACCCTCACATAATATGTTTCATCCTTTTGAGTCTTACTGTCTTGAATTCAGTTCATCTGTTTTAATTGTAATATATAAGGTGTTACTATTATGACTAGCTGCAACCTTATTGGCTTGCATCTGTGTCAGACCTGTTGTGTTGGAGCAGTACAATAGCAATGACATCAAAGATGCAGCATTTCCTTCACCATAAAGAAAACACATTTTTTCAGATTTTTAGATACAGAGGTTTGGCTTCTGCTTCTTTGCTCTTGGAATGCATGTTGCTGGTGAGGTGAGTAAGGAGTAAAACTCTTGGCAAAGCATGGTCTTCATGACACACACAAAATGGATTAATCCCCCATATTATTTTAAGATAGGGGGGGACCGGGGCTGGTTGTCCCACTTTTTGCTCGCGTGTGGATTTCCCAGTCAGTATACCTCACAAAATTGGTTGGCATGTCACAAAATCAGCAGAAGACTGGAGTTCCTGAGCTGAAAAAATATCTTGTCTATACATGCATGGTTGTATTTGATGGAAAATAACCATCAGTAATGCTCTGACAAAGGTCACAACTATCCATGAGTGTGGGCATGGTTCTCACAAAGTACAGAGTCGGCTATCTTTATATTTTTCAATAGATAAAATACCAAAAAATGTTATTTTCATACCAGAGACAACAAATAAGTCTCAGAGATTTGCAAAACAGCTGACTCTTTGACACAAAACCCATCAAAAAATATGATGTGTCTAAGATGCTCACACAGTTACAAGGTCACAGTTTCCTCTGTGAGCTGCTATTGGCTCTTCATTCGTGTTAGAGGTTGAATCAAGTTACATTATGATGTGTTGAAGCTTTATTCAATAAAAATGAGTATTGAGCAAAGAAAAAGTATTATGTGAACATGATATGTTCAAGTGTAATCGTGTAAATTTAGCAAGATTGCAAATACCGCAAATACAGTTGTTTAAAGGAGAAAATTGTTTGTTTTCACGGCAATATAAAATAGATATAGAGAGGGAATTATTACCTGTTTAAGTTCCTAACTCTAATTCTAACCAATAGTTTATAATACATGAATGTAATATGGCACTTTATGCATTAAACAGGTTTTGTTTAGAAAGATAATGATTTTTATTGTTGAAATAGGCAATAAAAATGTTGATTTTTCTAAAAGTAAACAAAGTAATTGTTCATTTTAAGACACCTATTGCTATGTAATAAAAAACAAAAATATTTCCTGTCCAGTTACTTAGTTAATCGATGGGGCAATCGGTAGAATACTTGATTCCCAAAATAATTGACAGCTGCCGCCCTACATCATACAGATTTTTGTACAGGAAGTTAAAAATTTGCTTTGCCTACAAAGAAGTAAATTTTGGTATGGACAGTATTACACTGCTTTGACAACCAAACCCTGGAGACAACCAGCCCCAGTCTCTCCCACTATAACAGAGAGTGCTCATCTGCTTTGACTTGCTGTCTGCCCATGAGCAGCCATTAACTGGCAATGTGTGCCATTGGACAGGTGCCCTCTGTGTCTCTCACCGTCCTGCGCCAGCCCTCGGGCTGGACCTGTGCCAGAATGCCCTTCTGCCCCACTGGACATTGTTCCATGCAAAATAAACTCTATCGAGCCAACTGGGAAATTAAAAAAGTGTCCCTGTTTGCTCTGTCTTCACTCATCCCTTTCCTGGGCAGCCTGCCACTCCAGGGATGGGTCATAACTTTAACCTCCAACCCCGCAGTATTTTAAGTGGATGCTGGTCAGACCAGAGGTCAGCAGACAATCCTCCCTTCGGTGAACCGCTGGCAATGTGACTGGCAACAAAGAAATTACTTCATGCGGATACCCCTGTCTCTCCTTGAGGAAGGGTGACATTCCACATGCTGTGTTGGACAACTGGTCATTATCACGCAAGGCATCATATTTATATTTAAGGGCAGGAAATTTTACGAGTGCATATGGACGTATGGGAGATTTTATGATCGGACGAACAGAACCTTGTGCTGGCTTGGCAGAAAGCCATCCATCCAAAGGACGAGAGGGGAGTAGTTTGATCTCCTCTTTGTTGTCCCTGTCCTTTTCAGGAATCTTTTCCTTTGACAAATTTCAGCAAGATGCAGTCCATTCATGGAGAGTACAAATGTGTTTGCCTTGCATTTTATTTATTTGAAACAATTTGAAACAACATATGTTGCTTTTTCAGTAAGATGCCTCTGATTCTGTGTATGCCAGTAGTTGGTTGTATAGGTGTGCCAGATTGATTGAGACAATGCAGACTATTGGACCATATTACTTATTAGGTTGGCTGTCCTTTAAAGTGTGTTTTTAAGATCTTGACTCCCAGCGAGCTGAATCACTTTGATTTATTGGTTGATAAAAGGTACTTTTGCAGATGAGAGAAAGAAAAGTCCACACACTCTGTCTCTTGCTCCCAAAGTGGATTCATTATCACCCTGCCTCAGTCTTGCACCTATGGTTAACACTATATGTGTGTGTTTTTTCCTGCAAACTTTTGCAGATGAAGCCATGTGAAAGTAGAGGTTATTGAATTGGGGGGAGGCAAAAATGTCTTTTCAAACTAAATGTCAGTGAACAGAATTCATCTCACCAGGGCCTTTTTCCACTGCTCCAGAAAAGTAGCCGTCAATGAGCTGAACTACATTGCATAGGATTGGATTTTCTGCGTATTGGATCACATTATTTAAAGTGTTGAAGATACTATGTGTCGATAAACAAAGTTAAAAATACACTTATGCTGTTGCGTAAAGTAGTCCTAATGATTTTTCATGCTTTCACTTGCTCTAATTTGGTACTTATGTTGCATGCTTTCCAGAACCCTAAAATACCTTACAGCTGACAGGTAAATCATACCTCATAAACACCTGGGAGGAGAATAAGGAACTATGCAAAAAAGCATTTCACATCCATTTGTGTGGGTGTCTGAGATATATTATCTGTAAAAGTTTTGCAGAGTACCTTTGGAAAGAGCTTAACAAGTGTCAAACAAGTATTTTTTGGCTTTTCTTTGTCAAAAACAATGTGTGATACAGTTTTGACAAAGAACTTCCTTTGTCAAATCAAATTTCACAGTTGTGCATAGAAGGAACATTGTTCCCATCTATCATGAGTCCTCAACAAATTGATTGAAAGATTGCTTGTATCCGTTTTTTTTCCACTGGCTTCTTTTGTAATACAAGCAATTAAAATTATGTAATTGAAGTTTTACAGCTTAAAGTCAAAATTAGTCAGCCGATTAGCAAGAAGATTTTTTTTAAATTGTAATTGTAAATTGTAAATTGTAATAAACTGACTTGGGGTTGGAAGATTTTGATTGTCTTAAGATGAAGCTCCCCAAGTGTTCAGTCCTCTGATTAACAATTAATGATTAAATGTTGCTTGATGCATTTGTTATATTTTCCTTCTTTCTAAACCTGTGGCTCCACCTCTGCCCCACCAGTCCAGTATACTCCTTTTTCTTGTAAAAGACAGAGCAGGTCATTAAAAAGCAATGTGGAAAGCATCTGCCGAGGAGATCGAGGGACAGCGAACACAGTCAGCAAGTATAATCATGGAGGCTAGTAAAATATACAAACAAAAAGCTGGTAAAAAATTTAATAATGAGATTACCTTCTTTGTTGAGGGTAAGCCAGGTGCATATTATGCAACTTTTGACCTAATTTAGCTGTTTTTTGACATCAGAGAGAAGTCCTCATGTTTGAGCCAACTTGGTACTCGAAGATTGTTTGTGTTTGGGCCAGAGAGATAGTCTGACCCTGTGTTTGAGCTGTATCAGATATCTGCACATTTTGAAGCATCTTTGTTTTTGGTAGCAATGTTTTTACAGTGTGACATATATGTACATGTGTGAGATGTGGCATGTTTTGAGAATGCCAATAGTAATGAGAGAACAAATGGAAACATGGAGGAGGCTGTTATTAGAAATGATGGGTTTTGGATTGGTGTGCCTTGGTGGTAGTATATGAATATCAGAGTAGCTGGCTGTTTTCAGCTGACCTCCATATCTCTCTTAGGAACAGACAGCCCACACGTCTTGTGTCTCCCTATCCATTTTGACATCTTTTGGCTTCTTTTCGGCTGAGTGGGCCAGTCAGAAATATTTTAAGTCCCCAACTGACTGACTAACCCATTGTTGAAATGCAACAATGTGCATAGATCCCAAGTAATAATTATTGCACAACCCTGATTTGTGCTCTTGGATGTAGCTAGCCAGGTGGAGAGATGAGAGGTATGCTAACTTATGTCACTGAATTTTTTACCTTATTTGGTGTGCAGTCTTAATTGTGTGAGGCACTGTAATATAGTTTAGCTAGTAACCTACCGTGAGCTGTTGCTGTTTATTCTAGCTATATCTGTGAGTAAGAGAGAATTTTTTCATTCAATTTATTGTGCGTCCCTGCTTGTGTGTGTGTTGTATGAACAGGGGCATTGTAGTGGGGGGAAAAGCGGGAGTGATTACCCAGGGCCACAATGCTGGAGGGGGCCCTCAACAGGCCTGAAATAAAAAGGTTTGCCTATTGGCCGGCTATACAAGGGCCCAATAAGATTTCTTTTCATGGGGCCCAAAATCCCTGGCAGCGCCCTGTGTATAAATAGGCCTGCATAAAGGCATGGCTTTTTATGGTATTTATTTATTTAACATGGACAGTACACATTAATCAACACCACAGTTCCGTAGTGTAAATGCACCAGTTTTAGCCAGCCAGGCTTAGAAACAGCGTTAGATGTCATTAGATCTTGACGCCGAACATCGTCCAGTAACCATTTTTTCAAATTTATGGAAAATGAGCCAATATTTCTCAGATCTTCCATGGGTGGATGGGTGTTTCAAGTCAGTGAGGCTCTAAAAGAGAAGGCTGATTGGCTAAAAACACTTTTCCTCAGCGGTATTGAGGCGCTACTGGACCAGTTTGTTTTTCTATTTACAAATTTACGGATGATGTTACGGTTTATAGGATCAGTATTCCCCTCAGGCAGCAGGGGTGGTCTGGCTAAACCAAGCTTCCCTAGTCTTGTTTTCTTTTGTGGCAAAAATGTCATGTTTCAAAATACTCATTTTTTTTTTTGTGAGGCAGCAGGGTTTTGAGATCCCTCATGACCAAATCCAAGTGAGAATTTTTTTTAAATGTTTGATTTACCACTCTGCCACCTCCATCTGTCTCACATGGTTTAGTTTATGCCCCACTATGAAGGTGAGGCGAGAACCTGCGTCATTTAATGTGAGAAGTACAGAAACATTAGATTTTTAACAATCGTATGCCATAATTTTCTGTTGGTAGTGCTTATAGTGTAGGTGAGATGCTTGTGGTTTGGTTTAGTTTAGCTGACCCTTTTTAAAAAACATTGTACATAATAGATGCATTTTAAATGATCAAGGACAATAGGCAAGGCAAGGCAAGGCAAGTTTATTTGTATAGCACAATTCAACACAAGGTAATTCAAAGTGCTTTACAGAGATATTAAAAGATACAATTTAAAACAATAAAAACAGTCAATAAAAAGGGAAATAGAAATTAAGAGCGCTAATAAAATATAGTAACATAAAATAGCAACAGGCTCAGTACACCGCCTGAGCTATACGGCCAAGGGCCCAGAGCATGAAAAGAGTCATAGACTTCTTTCCTTGCAGTCATTGATTATTAAACAAACAAATCAAAAAGATGCACAACACACTTATTTATAGGTGAATTACATTAGGGGTCAATACCACATCAGGCAGGCTGTTTGATTTCTAATGGCGGCTCATTCCATCCATCCAGCCTTGTGAATGTGAATGAGCAATGTCCTGTTGTTTTGTTCTGCATATTGGAGCAGATTGCCCATGCTTGCTCTGGTTCTGTGGCTGTGGGCTTTACCTACTCTTGGGAAATATTTGGTGAGGTAGCTTTGGGAGCCCCATCATTGACTCTCCAGTGAAAATCTGAGCTGCTGAGACACAATGGATTCTAGTGGTCGCTAATTGAGCTACAGAAGTTGATTCCTCTCTTCATGCTCCTGAAGACCCAAGTCCATTGCCACACTAACCAGTTTGTTCTGGGATATCTGCAGCTTTTTCTTCAGTGCCTCTGTCAGCCTGCCATACCAGGTTGTGCTGGCATAATCAAAGTGAGGCTGGACTGGGGTGGTTGCCAGTAGCCTGAGGCAATCTCTGTCAAGTAGATGGGCTTCTCTGGACAAGAATTTGACTCTGGCATTTACTTTCCCTAGTACTTCCATGACCATTCATTCTCCCCCTAGATTGTCATCCTGCATACAGCCCAAATGTTTTACTATTTTGTGACCTATTATGACCTTTGAACATAGCTCCACCTTGGGCTGAGGTGCCTTCTTCAGCCTGGGGTTGGATCCAAACAGGTTTTTTCTTGTTGTAATGAGAACTTGTTGTTGGAGAGCCAAATGCTGATTTATGAATGCTCCTCTCCAAGCCTTCTTTGGGCTATGTTTATTGTTTCATGAGAGATGAGCAGGGTTGGATCATCTGCATATACAGCTTGTATTTCTCATGTTGTTTTTATACAACAGGAACAGCAAGGGCCTCGAGGCACTTCTTTAAGGCACTCCACAGCCTGTAAGCTTGGCATTAGACTGTGCCGGTCAGCTAAGTAAAAGGTTAACCATTTTAACCTAATAATATCCAATCCCACGGCCTTCAGCCTCACTTGTCAGTAGAAGTTGGTTCACAGTGTCAAAGGCCTTTCGAAGGTCAAGTAAGAATATGCCACACAGTTTACCTTTGTCTGTTTTGCTTCTGATGGCACTGGTTAGAAAAAGAAGGCATGAATCATTGGAATATTTCTTTCTAAACCCCGATTGTAATTTCTATAGAAGATCTTGTTTGCCACGTGCACCCCTTTATCTGAGCACATAGTGAACTGATCGCCGTGCATGAAGAGCCGGTGTGTCACGTGCCTGTAAACATGCACGAGACTCGGCTACCGTCTCAGATAATGTTACCTGGATGTTACAGGCCGGTGTTCAATTACGCAAGTTGACTTTTTAGTGCAAGTATTCCCGTTATCAGCAGCACGTCATCTTGGTGCCTGTTAAAAGTTAAAATTTTAATGCCACAGGGCTGGTCCATGCCCTAGTGTAAGAAACATTTCTACACACAAGCACACACAAAACTTGTAGAACACAGATCTGTCTGTACTTACATCTTCTAATATCTTGCCTGCATGTAGATCAATCTGTTAGTTGCTTGAGTTTGAGAGTTTTACCATCCTCAGCCGCACTGGCAGGCCTGTCCAACGTGCAGATTAAGCATGCATTTGAACATTGTTAGAGGTGGTAGATTACATGTCAGTAACACTGCGATACATAACGCCATTTGTAAAATTTATTAAGAAACGTGTTGTTTTTCCCAGATACCTCTCCACCTGTTCTCTCTTTACTTATCCATGCCGAAATATACAAATGATGAAAATTATGATTACTAATTCTGTAACTGTGCATGAGTAACACGCTGCATGTACCTAGTGAAATTTTCTGTATTTTTATATATTTGCAATGTCAGTGTTTTTTTTTTTTTTCCTCCAGTAGGCCTATCGTGCAGCCCTGGTTCCCTCTAAGCTTTGTGGCAATGTATTTGCTTCACCACCTGCTTCCTTCTTCTCTGGTCCATCAGCATTTATTCAGTGTCTGTTTTCTTGCACTATGACTGCGGCCCCCATGTTGCTGTCAGAGTGCTCAAATCCCTTGACCACACCTCACAGGTGTTGAATAAGAAGGTAACTCAAGCAGAGAATCATCAATACAAGGATATTTGCAGACACTTACATGTGTTTTTAACAGGCTTTGTCCTGTGCATATTTAGCCTATACTGTTCTTTCATCTGGTGTCAGATATTATTGTCATTGTTCTGACTTTCCTGTGCTTGATAGCAACGACCAAGCTCGCCGCTGGTGTCTGCAGCAAATGGTACACCCATAAATGTCCTGGATGTCATTGAAAAACCAATTTCAGACAAACGGGGGTGGGGGATTTACATATGTACACAGAAGGTCAGAGACTGATAAGGTATAATACATCCTGTGTATTTATTGTCAGTTGAACCGTGGAAGAAAGTTGTAAAAAGGAAGTCAAATAATACAGTGTATCCCTTCATTCATGAATGACCTACAGTTTTTTAGAGCATTTTGGACTCTGTCACACTTGATTCAGTTCTTGAGCTTGATTGCCATGCAAAATCATTCTCAAGCCTGATTACCAGAATTGTTGGAAATCTAAATTTCATTACAGCAGGCTTTTCTTTCTGAAGAGTGCATGCATAGTGTGCGGTCCCATGTAGCCGCATGCCTCTCTCGCTGAGCATTGTGGTTAACTGTGCCTCTCCACTCAGCTATCCTGCTGTTCTGCTCTGTATTGATTTTTACTGGTAATCATGCTAAACAATTGCTTCAAATCTCTGCATTTCTCTATATTGATTGTGTGTGCGTGTGTGTATGGTGTGCCCTTGCCAGTATGCACAAAAGTGTGTGAACATTTTTCTTTCTTCTTCATCCCCTTTCTTTCTCTCTTTCTATTTGATGTATTGTTTATCCTCTGTCCTCATCCTGTTTCTCCATGTTACTCTGCATGTCAGAGATATACTCCACCGCATTGTTGGAAAAGCTATGCTCCCTTTTGCAGTCTCAAACAGCACCCTTCTGTTTGCACCACAATGTATAATGCCATTTCTCTGGCACCGCTGCTATATTCCCCCTCTGAACCAAGTTAGCCCGATGCCTCCTGACTCAAGGATGTCATTTTTTAGGATTGGTCCTGGTCTGCCAGATAAGTGGATAAGTCTGTAATCAGCTTTCCAATGGTGTGTGTTTGTGTGTGTGGTATATCCACTGTAACACTATAGGTTTCATGCTGGATCATTACCTTGAAGAGCATTGCAGGCAGGGGTATTGAGGAGTTTTGGCACAAAGTCTGACGCTTGCCTGTGTGAATCCAGAGAGCCAAGGGATGGGCCAGTGGTAGGGAAACATCTGTGATATTCTGTGGATATTGTAGGAGGTTTTCTCAAACCAAGGAAACCTGGATGAAGAAAATCACTCAAAAATAACACCAGCTGCTTAAAGATGTAAACGTAGCGAGAGGTTGAGACCATTTTGACGATGTAGTCGACATGACTCTCACAGATGTTGTTAGGAGTGTGCATGTGTATTGCAAATAAATTTATTTGTGCGTGTGTGTGTGTAATTGTGTGTGTGTTTGTATTCTGATTGCAATAGGGGACTGTTAGCACTGCAAAAGCAGGCAATATTCTTTATCTCTGTTTGGTTCTTCCATTTTCTCTTCAAAGTCTTTTGACATCCTTCTGTCCCACTGCCACAACAACCACTTAGACACACACACATGCATGCACACACACAAACACACACACACACACACACACACACACACACACACACTGACATATGAGCACACACATACAAAACCAACAAAACAGACTGCCTGTGATCCTTTAAAAAGCTTCTCAAAATGAGTGAGGCTTCTCGGGAAGTAACTTTTCACTCCACGCACACAACACATATACATGCGCACGTACACACACATACAAACACACATGCACATACACACCTATGCACACACTCTTTCTACTTCACACAGAGTATATTCTCTCAGAGCAGATTTGCATACTTATTTTGATGTTGCATGTTGTTTATGTCTCCAATTGCTAGGTGTGACCCACTTGCTCTGATCATTTTGTCGCTATTAAAGGAAACCCTCATCCTGCTATTTCTTCCCCAGATGGGTGCAGGTGTTCTAATTGCTATAAAATCATGGAACTCAAAACCCAAATAGTGAGTAACACCATAGAAATTAGCAGTGCGGTGTGAGTATGCATTGAGAATTATTCCCAAAGGATTTTTCGATTAGGGAAGGCACTCTATGCTCCACAGCAGATTCCTTTCCATCGAGAATGGATTTTCACACTTTCAGTCACATACAATATGGAGCAACGCTGGGATGTGTTCACAGGAATATTGACCAGTTCCTGAAACAAACTCAAATTGGAAGGAACAAGGAAATGAATATGCAATCGGTGACTTTAATGAAATATTGCATATTGTGGCCTCAGGTTTTCTTTGCCATTTAATTGTTAATTATCGTTCATACCTGCATTTTAGAAACAGCCTTAATTAAAATTAGAGCAACATTACATTCTGGGGTTTATACCACTGATTAATATGCGCTTTTAAACCTCCACATTAGCGAAGGGCTCATGGGCATGCATATTTGATAGGAAAACTATCCAGTGTTTTGCACCTGGCAACAGGTGCTTAGTTGCGCAATTGGAGTTAGGCAACAGAAGGTTGGTGAGAAACCCTAGAGCGCTGACTGTTGATGTGGTGTCACCGTCCATCTGTCTTTTTCTGTACCTCTCTGATTACATGTAATGTAAAAGGACACCACCTGACAGCAGGCAGCTTGTGTTTCCATATCTTACGATGTAGAGGGAGAGACAAGTTAAGAAAGAGAAAGAGAGACTGAGAAGGAATATGCAGAGTAACTTTTCTGTCATTCTGTTGTGCCTTTTTCTAGGAGCACACACAAACACTACATTTAACTTGAGAAAGTGTTTTACTTTGCAATTGGTTCATGTTTGCAATGTTCCTTGCTACCTTTCATGTTGAATAATGTCAGCTGGCAGCTGCTGGCAGCAAGGAGGGATCTGCTGGCCATGTATGTGCAAACTCTTTGTGGTTCAAGCCCCTTTCACACATGCAGTCTTTCCCTGAAATGTGCAGGAACACTTCCTGCATGTTGTAATGTGTGGACGGGAGCAGAAATCATTATTCAGGGCAAGCTGTATTGCCAATATTCCACCTCAAGACGTAGTAACACTTCAGGGGAAATGCTGGAAATGGTATTTTGTGAATGAAAGGCAGTAACATTTCAGGGAAGGGCACTCAATTGGTTGCGTCCATCTGAAGAAATCGGTTTCACCTGGAGTGAGCGAAATAATCACAAGATTTTGCTGATGACAAATGCGTGTTTTTGATTGAAGTTGATCACAAAAAAAAACAAAAAACATTTCTTGTCTCACGAAATGTTACTGGACACACACAGCTCCTTGCCCACCATGTTGCCGTAAACAGAGACACCTTCCGCCACGTTGGTTACGCATACATGTGGCATGTCCCATCTTCTTCCTCTGTTGAGTTTTATGGCGGTTGGCATCCATAAGTGTTGCATTACCGCCATCTGCTTGACTGTCCCCTGCCCTATCTCTTCCAGCATTGGATTGCATGTGTGAAAAGAAACAAAACAGAAATGCTCCTGAATGTAGCTGCATTTGTGAATAGTGAAAACCACTAGCAGTGCCTGAGAGGTTATCCCAGTAATTTACCAGGAACTTTGTGTGGAAGAGGCTTAACATTTACTGTTTCACCACTGAAGACTCTTCTTTCTTCCCCCACCCACCCTTATGTTTCCCTCTCTCTTCTGTCTTTTCTGTTTTCTTCTTTTCTAACGTCAAAGCTCTCCCTCGACCGACTGTTTCATGCTTCTTTTTTTCTCCCATGCTTCTGCTCTGCTTCCCTCTGGCTCCACTAACCCCTGACCCGTTCAGACTGGCAGTATGAGGGTAAGAGGGCAAACATTTGCATCCCTTTTCCTTCCATTTCATTCTATTTCTTTTTTCTTCGCTTTCTTTCTCTCTCTTTCTCTCTTACTCTTGCTATTGAAAAACTGTCATTTATTGTTCCATTCTTCCATTCTTCACTTCAGCTGCAGATCATATTGCCTTGCAGCACCTACTCACACCTTCCTCTGCACAAGACCACAACCACCCCCAACACACACACACACACACACACCCTCACCCTCCCCTCTCCACCTCCCCTCCTCTCCACCTTTCCTTCTGCCCCATCTGGTGCTGTCTGTCGAGCTGCCATTACCTGTGTCTCATGTGCTCATACCGTCTCGCTGTTGTGACCTCCATCTGTGAAGCTGCTCGAGTCAATGCTGTGCTTATGATGTCGCCACATGCGTCGACCACCCTGTTTGTCCGCATTTGTGTCAGTGTCTCACACAATCCATTCTTGTTGATCTTTGTACAGTAGCTGTTATTGATACTGTAATTTCTAAAGAGATATGACAGCGTGACAGCTTATGGCATGACAGATAGATGCAGAACAGACATGCTGAGATTTATGTCCTCACAGCAGTAAAACATTTACATTCCTACTGACAGCTTTTCAGATGGGGTCTTTGCAATATTGTCCTTGCATTATTATCTCCTGCATTCAGAGAGTACTGGATGAATTCAGCCCCATTTATCTTAGCGCTGCAGCCACAAGCTAATATTGTAATTCTTTTATTTCATTTTACACAGTATGCGGTCATTTTCATAAGCTGCCATGAAGTGCAATGTACTATTGCTATTTTATTTTATGATAGCTAAGTTTGTCAGTGGTAATTTTTTTCTTTTCTCTTTACTTATGCAGAGTGTAAGCTGTCCCGGTCAGGCCCCCCTGCAACCATAGTCACCATCGATGAGGAGAGCCCCAACGGTATGTACAGTGCCAAGTGGTTTCCCACCATTTCTGTATTTCACTATGGTAAACATTTCTTTGCTCAAGTGGCATGGGCCACTCTGTTGGGATTGTTTCAGGCATGCAGTATTGCTTTGGCAATGCAATACTCATGGAAGCCGGGACTGTTCAGCATTGTTAGGTAATGGAGTGTGAATAGTTTCACTGAGGGCATGGGATTGGGACATAGGTTGCTGGGAGATGTTGTGTCAGGCATTTTCGTGTTTTAAGTTAAAAAAAAAGGGGAGAAAGAAGAAAAAGGGTGTTGCTAGTTGTTGGTGGAGTGAGTGAGTGAGTGAGTGAGTACAGATGGTGTTTGGCATCAAGATGTGGCATGGGGCTCCGTTAATGAATAGTCTGCTCCCCGCGCAGGTTGTCTTTACTACCTTGTACCTGGGCTGCAGCAGCTCCAGAGGACTAACTGATGCATGAAACAGATGTGAAGTACTTGTGTGGGTCAGGTGTTTTGATACTGTTCTGCTCCTCCCTCTCTCCTCCTCCTTCAAACTCTCTTTGGCCTCTCCATCACTTGCACCCACCAATCTCTCCTCTCTCTGCCCTCTCCCACCCCACCCTCCCTCCTTTGAGGGTTCCTTCCTGTGATGTGAGATTTATGGGTTTGCCTTTTGTGTTTTCTAGCTGCAGTGAGTCTGTGAGTGTATGCATATCTGTATGTGACAGGGAGCGCTGAATGCTGGTTTGGGAGGAGCTGTCTGTACACTGAGGGAATGAGGAATGTATTTCCATAAGTGGAGCAGGTGTGTGTTTGTCTCATGCAGCAATCCCTGCAGGTATTAGTACTGCAGGTTAACAGAGTTTAATGAGCAGTACTCACTGAAGATGGGATTCGGAGCTTGTTTATACAATCAGAGTACTATTTCACAGATGCTCTACTGTGCTGCTACAGTAGTGATATGCCGGCACATGTCTGTGTGTGTGTGTGTGTGAGAGAGAGAGAGAGAGAGAAACTGATACAGAGTGATTCAGAGAGAGAGTCCCTGTGTTTGTGTGCATGTGCATAAACCCTTGTGTGTGTGTGTATTTTGCCTCCCAAGAGTATGATTGGGTGATTCAGCGTCAGGTGAGGCCCCCATTCTTCAGTGCAATAGCTTCCAAATGCAGGCTGTCATACTGTCTCTCCCACTCCTTCCTGTCTATGTGTGTGGCTGTGATTTGGGGCTTTGATCGATTGCCGGGGGAATGTGCGCGACGGAGGTAGCCAAGGTTTGCATTGGAAAGTGTCCCTTGCCCCACATGTGGTGATCCTTTAGTGTGTGAGGGATTTGTGCTAATCTTCCTCATAAAGCACTCATTTACCTGGGATATGGGTCTCTTCTGGCTCCAGCATCTTTATATTTATCTCTCTGTGATGGAACGGCCCAGGACCCGTCCTCCCCCTAATGGAATGTAAAACAGGCAACCCGTCATTATTGACCAAAGCAATTATCCTTCTAAATGTGTTCCATCTCTTCCCTTCTGTCACACAGAAACCATACAAATGACACATAATAAGATTCCATCTTTTCCAGGCATTCGCTTTTGTATTCATTTACGTCAGTGAATGGAAAACCAAACAACATTATCACCTGTCTTTCTGGCTTTGTTTGGTCAGGTCAGAAAAATAATAACCTTCCTCTCCCTTTTCCCCTTGGCTTGTCACAAGGACAAATTTTACACCAGTCACAAGAATGAGCAGTATAGAGGTCCCAGTGGCAGAGGCGTGTAGTTAAAAAACATGGTAACATTTGAAGCTGTCAAGAAAGTGTTCTGTCAACAGTCGTTTATTCACTGATTGTCTGAGTTGGAATTATATTTGACACATTTAAGGCAACAGACCTTGGCAAAGACATTGCAAAATAGCTTTTTTTTTCTTGGTTCCTCTGTTTTTCATTACAGCTTGCTGTGTTTTAGTCTAGGAGGGTTTCCCTTAAGAGAAACGGATGGTCATGGGGGGATACCAAGCCAGTTGTTTAAATGAAGCATAACATGTTTAATTTATCCAAGCTGCTGCTTCTGCAGGCCCACTGACAGGTGCCAGACACAACACATAAACTCGCAACCACTTAAAGAGAAGATCTCTATTGGGAAGACAAAGCTTGTTTTCTATAGGCCCCTGTGCTTATTCAGCGTATAAGCCAAATCCAAAAGCAGTTAATCGGATTGAAGAGATTGCTATCTAGTTGAGGAGGGATAGGGGCTGCTGCAGTTGAGGGGAGAGGAAAGAGAGACAGGGTGTATTTTCTCATTGATTGAATGCTTCCTACAACAGCAGTGGGAAATCGGTGTGTCCATAAATGAGGATGCTGTCTCCTAGCTTTTATCTTGTCTCTACGAATTCATGATTTGTATCAACTGTTGCCTGAAGCGTGTGAGGATCCTCTCTCCCTCATGCATATTGAGCTACAGCTCATAGGAAATCATAAATGAGTGTTGCTGAAGGGCTTTATTAAAAAGAAGTCAATTTAACATTCTTTCATGTGCTGTATATGCCAAGGTGGATTCACTTTAGAGACTGATAAATCATTGTGTCCACTAGGAGGGCTGACATCCACTTGATTGAGAATTAAAGCAATATAACATCATAGGTTGATAATACAAGCAATGTGTGGGGTGGGCAATATAGATTTCCCACAGAATGACACTGCATAGCAGGCTGAAGTAATAGTTGGAAAAATACATTACTAATTTCTTACTATTTCTTATTTCACCATCTTAATTCTAGTTCACTTAAATTTAGTGTTTTTACATTTTACCCTGCTCACCTTGCTTGCCCTCCCCTCAGCCCAAAAATCACAACCTGTGCCCTGAATTTTTTTCACCCGCAATTTTATTTTCACAACAGCCAGGTGAGCTGCGTTGGTTATGAATTGGTTGTGACAGATCAAAACAGTCAAAAGGAACATGATATTGAATGACGCTTCTTTTGTCCAATAATCAGTTGTAGTGAAACATTTAAGGTGCCATAAACAAATTTTGATGCCAAGTTCGGGCAAGTTCGGGTGACTGTTGCTATAACTGGGCGGTGTGGAGAACACTGAACTAATTCCTTGTCAGAGCCTGATGCTTCTCTGTTTGTTGTTGTGGTGAAAGAACACTGTAGGCTGTTCAGCAGGGTATGCAAAACCATCAGCATGTGCGCATCATGCTGCTTTATCGTTGATATCATGATATGACACTTTTTGTGTACAAATTTATACTAGTATTATCATGAATGATATGATATGGCACAGCCCTAGTACCAGTCTCTTAAATGTGTACTTAACCTTCAGCAACTCCCCTTGGGCATAAATGCTAACCCTAACCCTAATTCACCTATGGTAGAAGAATGGAATATAGGCTAGTTCAGTTGAGTGCACCGTTTCTTTTATACAGAGAGTCTTAGAGCTTTCAACTACTGACTATATACCACTAATGATATTTACAAGGTCGCAGGCTTACTGTGTACTGTAGTATATGGTAGCTCAGGAGACAGATAACCTGCTGAGGAAAACTTAAAAGGACAATACCAGTGTCCTGGGCTTGGAAATTAGATTCTCCCTCAGATGATGTGTCGAGGTAGTAGGACACCTGGGGGTTGAATTGAGCCTTTATGAAATTTACACATTTTTGTGGCCATTAGATAGGGTTGGGGGAGTATCAAATACCACATATCACATTGTCTTTGACTAATAAACTTCACATCATTTGTTAGGATAGGATTAATCTTGCTTTCATGAGATATTTACACACAATATATTTTTGATGGACGGTCATATTAATATGATGACCAACCAGGCAGAGATAAATAATAAAACACCTACAAATGTCTGATAAGTTCAAAAATTAAATATCCTTTACTGTAATGCATTCTTTAAAACCAGGAAAAGACAGCATTTAGGCCATATTATGATACTGTGAATGCCAAAATCCCTAAAAAAAATAAAATAAAAAATAAAATAGTTTTATATCACAGTTTTGACATAATATCAATATATCACCCAGCATAACCATTTAAGCTGTTTGAGGCAATTTTGCAGATCCATGCAAAGCCTCTTAGGATACTGAAATTGCACAAAAATGGCTAACATTTACTTCAGTTGTGGAAAACACATGCCTGAAGTATTTCCTGCTATCAAGGCAAAAATTACATAATGTCCAAAAGCTGTATTGTTGCCTCAAATGCATTACCCTTCAGTATAGCATTGCAGCATAAGCGCTCCATCTGCTAAAAATTAAAAAAAAAAAAAAAAAATAGTAATAATAAAGAACAAACTGTTGAATAAGATGTTGATGACAATAGAGACTGCAGTTGAGAGCAGCATTTCTGTTAGGCACTGCAATGTAAGGCACTTCTTACCTCTCCAACACTTTGCATTGGTTTTATGGCCTCTCACTGTAAGAAGTGCCCTGGAAAATCATTCATCTGATGAAAAGGAGACACTTATGAGGAAACCTTGCTTGCCTTGCCGCTGCCTCTCAGACCACAACTCAGTCAGTGTTCATTAGACAAACAAAGAAGTGACAACTGAGTCTGTATGAGAATGAGGAGAGAGAGACAGTTGCAACTTCTATTTCAGTGATTTGCTCTGGTCTAAAGTAAGCTCCTTGCCTTCACCCTCTCATCAGTATCTAGTGTCAGTATCTAGTGCCTAGCGCCTGTGATGTCTTGCCTCTCTTTATAGACCCAAGACAACTAGCCAAAGAGCAAGCCTGACACGGCACTAGACGAACTGACATTGCCAAAATGATGGCAAACAGCGAGAAAATAGTGTGCAGATGCTAAATGCCATTCAGTCTGTGGAAAGGTCTCGCGTCTCTTCCAGGATGACAAGCTTTCTCAGAGAGCGGTGAAGGCTTTCTTCCAGAGGAAAATACCAGGTCCTGTCAGAGACTGGTGTGCCTCCAGGACTTGAAGGCCTCAGGGGCAGCTCTAGAAAGTATTAAATGTGTTAGCAGGTTTAAACAATTAATGAGATGAGCTAGGCTACGTGACTGTTTTTCTCAGCCGCTATGGACTCATTAGCTTCTCTCCCTAAAGTTAATTCAATCCCTCACACTATTTTTCTCCCCCTAGTTTGTCATTCCTTCTGCCACACTTTTGTTGCTTTCCCTCACCAGTATTTTGTTTTTCACTGTATCTCAGTGTGATTCTTTCTTTCTGTCTTTCTCTCATTTTCTCTGGAGAAATATTGTAGATTTTATAGCCACCCAAACACAGACACAAAAATCAGATTCAGCTTCATAAGATGCACATCCAGGCAGAAAGAGTTTATATTTCATAAGTGATGACTGGAGCACAGTCTCCTCCTCCAAAGTTGCCAGCTAAAATTCTTAACCTTAGCCAGCCACAATGTGATGCTAGGGCTGGGTGATTTGGACAAATCAAATATCACAATGTTTGACGGAATACATTGCTATCAATATTGGGTGCTTCACAAACTATTTACATAATGAGAACATGTGGATATGATGTAAAAAATTACATCCCTTTAATGCAACAGTTATTCAAAATCATGATATAAGAAACCCAGACGTTATCTTATATCATAATACTGATGTAATATTTAATGCAATCAATTCCCCCCGATAGTTGCAAAGCTTATAATCTGTTTCAGGCCTCTGAACATCATATGAATTTGATAAATCAAGCTAATGCTGCCTGTTATACAGTATTAGAAGGTGAATATGGCCTAGTTAGCTATTGGTTTGGTTGGAGCTAAATGTGTGAAAAAAGCAAATTTACATTTCTTTAGGGGAAAAAAATGTTTGAATCCCTCACTATAGCTGTTGTTCATGTAAACATCATCATCATCATTATTATTATTATTATTATTAATAGTAGTAGTAGTAGTAGTAGTAGTAATAATAGTAGTAGTAGTGGTAGTAGTAGTAGTAGTAGTAGTAGTAGTATTTATTTTTATAGGTCAGTGATTATTAGTGATTAAATATTGAAAAAAATAATGATGTGACTAATTAAATTCACACTTAATGCGATCAATACAAAATGACTAGCATTTTAATTTCAGTGAGTCAATTAATAATTACATATGTTTATTTTTCCTTTAAGATATGCACACATTGCTGAATTGACAATTTGTAAAATAAATAAATTCTTGCTCTGTCTGCATGGGCCAAAAGGTGTGCTCTGTGAAATTGCATTGGCGCAAGGACCCTTTATTCTCAGCCGACAAAAATTGCATGATGTAAGCACGTAATCTGAAGGTTGAGTCTTCATGGTTCTCAACATCGGCTTGAGACACTCAACAGTAATGTGTTTATTCCACATTTTTGGTTGGTTGACCCACTCCATTCATGTTTTTTTTTAATGTTCTTTGCTAGACAGTCTGCTACTATAATGATGTGCTCGCTCTGCTTCTTTGGAATTGGTTTCCAATTTGAGCATGTATGGGTGAATTACCCCCATATTACCGTTTAAATGTTTGAATAGAGACTGGGACTATTTGCATATTCAAAAATGCATGCATACTAAGTGAGGATAAAGGTGTCGAGTTAGAAACTAAGTGATTTTTAAGGCATGGATGGGTTTTTCTCATGGGAAAAAAATCTTCTTAAGATGCAGTTTTGTTAACCAGAGATGAGTATTTAAGGGTTTAATCAGTGCCAGGAATGGGTCTTACTTAAATCTCAATTTTGCAAAGTACATTTGAAGTTTTAGATGCCTTTGTTTGATTAAAAGACATGCAGCCACTATGCCTATGCAAAATAATGGCATGTCGAATCCACACCGTAGTAACAGGAGCCCTCACTGCCCAGCTGGTGGCCTGGCGTCCCTCACACTCTGCTGTCAGTAGGTTGTAGCACATTGTTCATACTAGTGAGCCAGTGCAATGTCAGGGAGCGTGATCCTGATTTGGCTGGCCGGTCAGAGGCCCACCTGACTGTTTGCCATCACAGTTCTCCCCAATCCAACCCACATTACAGCAGTACACCCAGTGAATCTGCTAATGGTCATTTTGTAGGGTTTTTTTTTTTTTATTATTTTATTGCAACATTTACATTAAATTAATTACATTATACAATGTTTTTAAGAGTACATACATTTATCAATAGTAAGAAGTAAGTGTGTTAAACGCAAATGGTCTTGTTTGTCTTTAAGATGTTTTTCCAGTCATCCAAGAGGCTTCATCAGCTGTAATGAATGAGGGGAGTCCCAGACGTTTAAACCTTTGAGGTTCATTCACATTTTGATGTCACATGAGGGTTGTTAAGGTGACATGGCGGTCATGTTAAGCCATCTTCACACACAAACTCCCCACCATGAGCGGATGATCAGGTGTGGACTTAAGACAGAGGAAATTGTGTGCATTCACAGCTACAGGAAGTATGTTTTTGGCAGGGGGTGGTGCCTGGGATTTTGGTGACACTACACTTTACAGAGTAAAGTTATGGAATATTTTTTTTGTAGTATCTGTTTTTAGTGTTGCACTTTTTTATGGTCCCTGCGCAGTCACAGCTGGCAGTTCATGGAGACCAGTTTTTATTATCCAGGTTGGAGAACGTCTTGTTTTGGTGAAAATCAGCTTGCAACTTTACCAAAATATGCCAGGGTTGACCATGCATGAGGCAGGATAGACACCCTCTCGCTTGCCACTGTGCGTTTCTCCTGCCATGTTCACACACCAGCTCAGCTGCACATTTTGCACTCTTAGGTCTAGGGAGCTGGGAGGGTCAAGTGTGGTACAACTGATATGACATTTGTGTTTGCACATACAGCTCCATCAGCTAACATCGATATAACTTGTGGTGTAGTGCATGTGTGAAAGGGTCATCAGAGTCACCTGAATAGAGGTGTTAATGGGTGTGAAACTGCCTGAGAAGGGATGTCGGGAGGGCATGCGAAGTTGCTGATCTCACCACCTATCAGCAACTTATTAGCATGGGGTTTGGCTCAGTGGCAAAGTGTCTTCAAGACAAACAACAAGTCCAGCTGCCATTGATTTATTACTTGTTAATGTAGTATGACCTGGCTGACTGAGACTCCTCACAGTCATAGTCATTACAGGCTTCACAGTGGTTGGCTAAAGGAGTGCTGGTTCACGGTTGGCTGTGTTGGAGGGGGCGACTTCCCTCTAGTCGGCAACTTGGGAGGTCACTGCTGCACGGTTAGATTTCTCTTGAAGCTGAATCTCAATCAAGAAAACTGAATTTTGGCAAGAACAAATTTAAAATTATAGCACATGTTAAATCCAGTCATAATCATATTGTCTTTCAAGCCATTCCAGCCGATCTCAAATTACGTCCAACAAATTCAAAATTTGAATTAATTTATTCAACCAATCCAGTATTTTAAATTAGCCAGCTCAACATGAGCATGCCAAATCCAAATTTCTGCAATTCAAGTACAATCTCTCACAACACGAATATATTTGCATACTTAAACACAGCTTGTTTAGTTATTCATCTGTTCAAAGTGATTAAAAGTTGGCATATCTACTGTAGGATTTGGTTAATGATATTTTCTAATGTTGCACTCAACATGCTACAAAAAATATGTCTGTTGCTGTCACAAAAAATAGGACCAAAATATACATTATGTTCTTATTTGTAACAATGTGGTGGTGGGTATTGTGTATTAAATTGTGCCACCTTCCATTTTATTGAATTTCTTTCCTGCAGGCTTGCAAATGTACCAAATGTCAAAATCCCACTTCCAACTGCACTACAATTTCAATGACCAAAAAGCATAAGGAAACAATGACAATTTGACTGACACAAATTTTGTGTAATTAAATGCCTGTGCAGTGCTGAAGCAGTACTAATGGATAAATGCACTGTAGAGGCATGATGGGGTGTTTAAACTATCATTATTAATTATAAGTGATCTTTGAAAAGCACAGCACACAGGGCCAGAAGAGTCATGAACGTAAGACCACTAAAGTTTGAGACTCCTATTTCAATGATGTTTCATACTGCAGTCACAAAGCCAGGTCTGATTTGGCAGATCCAAATTTTGGAAATTACTGTTCTGTCTTATAATTCTAGCATGCGGCCGAATAATCACATCTGGCCAGCTCTGGAGGCCAAGCTGGAGTTACCTCAGTGGTCAATTTGATTTTATGGAGCTGTGATTCTGTTATTCAAACAACTAGAGTTTGTGTGTGTGTGTGTGCGTGCGTGCGCACGTGTGTGTGTGTGTGTGTGTGTGTGTGTGTGTGGAGCGTGTTTGTGTTACAACCAGTGTCTGCTTGTTTGTGCATGTGTGAAACTGTGTGTGGAGAGTGAGAGAGCAAGAGAGAGAGAGAGAGTACAAGTGTGAAGATGTCGCATGAGTTTGTGAATTCTACTGTTGTATAATTTTCTGCAGATGCCTGATTATGGTGTGAATGTTACTTTCTTTCTCTTTTTCTCTCTCTCTCTCTCTCTCTCACACACACACACACACACACACACACACACACACACACACACTCAAACACTCCCCCACACACTCACACTGAGACACATCCACACTGGTATTCATTCACTGCTATGATCATGGCGAGTTGTAATGATTGCTAGGGTAGCAATATATAATTAGACAGTGGCTGAAAGGGCAGGATTAGTATACAGCACCTGTTCATGTGGATTAGAGAGCAAAGGGGGAGGGGAAGATATTCAGTGAGGCTTATATTGCTTGTGTTTCCTCTGTTATATACCTGATCTCTCAGCCTCACACGGAGCACATGAACTATGTCAATACAAGATCGATATTTTGTGAAGTCTGCGTGAAATAATGATTAATTGTGTTTATTTGACATGATTGATGGTAAACCCTCTCTAGTTTCCACAAGATGAAGTCCTGTGATTATCAAATCTGAAGTGGCATATCCCAGCCTATATCACTGCGTCTGCCTGGCACTAATTAGAGTACTAGCCATGTTAATGCCGTTGTTTTCCATAGAAGCGTGGAACGTATTTTACTGTTTGATGTGCAAATAAAGACACCAATTATAGCACGGTGAGGCGATAAGTGGTCAGCATAATTAGATCTGTTGTTGAGTACTTTTAATCACTTTGCCTTTGTATTTGCCCTCATTAGGCTATAGAAATAGGTCTTTCATGTGTTGCAGTGTACTGTATCATAATTTGCATGAGTGTATTTGTCTTTCTATGGGGTTTCCAATATCCATGTAAAATGCTCAGTCTCTGCAATGCAAATCACCTCTGAGTCAAATTGCTAAATCTAACATAATGTGTTTACTTTATGCTCAATCAGAGAAAATCACAAAATATTAAGTTAACATTCAGCACTAAACTCATCCAAACAAATTTGGTTTCCCTCAGCACAGTACTGTTCCTTTTTTTTTTTTTTTTTTTTTTTTTTTTTTTTTTTTTTTTTTTTTAAGGGGTGAAAAA
>OMLB01022240.1:54235-75401 GCA_900302555.1 Myripristis jacobus
CATCATCATCATCATCATCATCATCATCATCATCATCATCATTATTATTATTATTATTATTATTATTATTATTATTATTATTATTATTATTATTATTATTAGTGGTAGTAGTAGTAGTAGTAGTAGTGGTAGTATTACTCTCAAAGCACTTGTTCACTTGTTTTGTGTAACACTGATAAACTCCGGTGTCCTTGTGATGGAGGGGGAGAATGCAACAGCCTTGCTGTGTGACTTTAAGACTGAGCGAGTAAGTGAGCATTTCAGTGAGAGTACAGGCTGTCACCGACGCACAGGGCTGGGCAATATATCGATATTATATTGATATAATGATACAAGACGAGATATCTTCTGGAATTTCAAATATCATAATATCGTGATACGGTATGCTTGTTGTCCACTCCTGGTTTTAAAGGCTTCATTACAGGAAAGGCATGCAGTTTTCAGTACTTCATGGACTGTCCTAGCTGTTCTGTAATTTGCCTTTACCTTATTTGTCATCATTTATCAAAAATCTCTGTTTGGTGATCATTTATTAAAAATCTGTTTGAATATTTTGTGAAGGCCTATCAATATCAAAGTATTTGGTGAAAGATATAGTGACATTTGGTTTTATCCATATCCCCCAGCCTTGCAGTCACAGCAGAAAAGTCCAATTAACCTGAGGAAGAAAGGAGGCTCCCTTGCCCTCCCATGTAATATTATCAGCTATGTAATTTATGACCTGAGGGTTTCAAAAAGATGTAGCCCACCACTCAAGTCACTGAGGCAGAAATATTTATGAAAAGCTGTGTTTTAGATTAACGAACCAGCAACAGGGAGCAACTTTTGACTTTTAAATTAAATTCTTAGAAGATCCATTTTTCAAAAGGAGTTTAGTCCAAGTGAGACAGATATAATTATAAGTCCTTGTGATCACAACACATATGCATCAAACCCTGAGTGTTGCAAACAGGGTGCACAGCCATTAATAGCATAAAAAGGGAGGAGGGCAAATTATAATTATAATACAGAGTTTTCCCCATCACTCCTCCATCTGTGCTCGTGCTTGAGAATCCTCAGCGTCTCGGTGACTCTGCAAAATGGATAAACTCATTTTATGCAATCATAAAATACAAGATGTTATGGGTAGTAATTAAAAAGCGCATTAACATACCACTACCCTCTTAGGTTTTACAGCTGGTGGATTGGCGAGGCGTGTCATAAAGCGCCTTTAATGCATATATTCCAACAATTGTATAGAACTGAGCTTACTAACTTAAGGCTAAAATCTCAATCAGAGGAAAACATTGTGTACTTAGTCAATCAGAGGCTCATCTAACACAAATTGGAGATACTAGAACATATTTTTTTGAGGTGTTAACTGGCATCTAGGACAATAATACTTCACATTTAAGTGTTTGGTTATATTGTACTTTAGCACAGTTCTACTTAATTAGATTGATTTTATAGCCAATCTTCATGACCCCCTCCCTCCTCATCTCCACCACTGCTCTCTCCACTCAGTGCATATCCGGTTTCCAGCTACTTTTCAGGCTGAGTAGAACTGAAGCTGGGGCTGCTGTCACGATTTAGTTACAGAAACAGCATACTAAGAGGAGACACGAGTCAGGTGTTGAGTAGCCTACAAATGGAAGGTATTGAAGTGATGTGATTCCCAAAGAACTTGTCAGTCAGCTAAAAAAGATAACACTGATAAATCCTCTTTAGAACTTTGTAAAACTCCTGTATTTTTATGCCTGAAAGCAATGACCGTAAGTTGACTGTAAGGTTTTGATGAAGTCAGTGTTGAACTGTGCATGTCTGAATTGACTGTGACAGTTAGCCTTAGGGAACTGAACCTGCAGTAGTACCTCCTACTGGCCTGAAAATGCCGTTGATGAATTACTTGAGCATTGCATACTGAGACTGCACTCAGTAATATAATCTTTAAGTACGAGCAAGCTTTGTACGCTGTATCTCTCTTTCTGTAGAGGCGTCATTTTTCATGGTTTGTTCAGATGGCATTTTCGCTGTAAGCACATTTGGTCCACTATCTGATGAAGTAAGCACTTGAATACAGTAATAATATCGTCTTTGTTTGCTGTTTCTTCAACTGATGAAGTCACAGGTCAGAGTAAGTAAAGTAGAAAGATGTTGGGATATTAGCGCATCATATAAAAGTGCACAGCAAACCAAAATATTAACATTCCAATGGTTAGGCTTGTGCACTTTTATAGAGGCCATGCAGGCTGTGTTGCCTACCTGCCTTATCCCTGTGTAAATAAATCCAAACACAGCGTGTGGTGGATGACTGAGGTGCTTACTTACATATTGCCAAGAGTATGGTAGTGCATGATTTTATTTTTTTTTTTAATTACAGCAGCATAGTATATGAAACTGGTTCTATTCAGTGATCATAGGCAGTGAAATTCAAAACACACACATTAGATTTGCACACATTCCATGGCACAGATAAATTGCCAGATGGGCCACATGCCCTCTGTACTAACAAATCTCTACTGCAGATTGGCTCATACTTTTCATAGCATACATTTGACTGTTTTCCTGGCATTTCGCAGTTGAGAAATTTTTATTATTTTGATGAGGCAGTTGAATTAATGATCCCCCAATCAGTGATGACTTGTTTAGGATGCATAAAAGATTAATGTTGTTGTTTGTATCTGCAACTGTTAGAGAACGCAGCTTTTACTGGCCGAGATGTTAGATTGAGGTAATTCTTATCTCCAGTAAAATAATAGAATAACAAAGATTATGGTTGATTGTCAGTCTGACTGCATACTGCATACCTCTATTATTTTCATCATGCAGTGGATTATCTTCCATTAAAATGAGCATCTTAGTCAAAGTGCCTCAAACTTTCTGTTTTGTTTTTAAATTTTCTCTCTTGAAACTTTATTTCTAGGATCTTATTTTTCTACAAAATTGAAGAGTTGTTTTTAGAAAACCTTTTTTGTGCATTCCTGCCCCAATTTGGCCACTTTGGAGCAAAGCTTAGATTTAGAGGATGGCTCCACATGGGTATTGTGTCAAAGTTTAATCTTTCACTGATGAACAGCTTTGAAGTTTAAACTTGACGATATGGTAGCCCTTGAGAATGATAATTATCAATGCGAGAGGTTTACCTACATATGGTATACATCTTTCAGAGGCCTGGGGCTGTGTTTGGAAAACTTTCCAAGGATTATGGTTGATGTTAACTGACTAACTAATTTAGGGAAGAAATTCTAAAAATCATTAGAGCTTCACTGTAATGTTTTAAGAAAACTAGACTAGCTCTTAAAGTGTTACAGTAGAAATAGTCTTCAGCAAATGTTAGTTTTAGATATTAGATACAGTTGAGATAAAGAAAAGAAAAGAAAACAAACAAAAACTTTTTTTAAGTCAATAGTTTTTTTGTATTTTTTGTATTTTTGTTTTGTTTTGTTTACCTATTCTCAAGTCATTATTTCTGGATAAACAGAAAAAATCCACAGTGCTAGATAACTGTATCCGCCACTAGAATCAAAAAACCTTTATTTCCTCTCAGAGCAAGAGATTGCAATTTTCAATTTCACTCCAAAAAAATTGAAATCTTACTTTGACTTTGGTTGTGTCTTGTTAAAACATCAAACTATCTTACAATAACCATTTCTTGTTATTTAGAACAACAACAACTACAACAACATTCAAATTATATTTATGACGGTCAAAATTTTGAAGAACAGATTTGTATTTGCTCTTGTTGTCTCGAGTATGGCGATTTAATTAGCACACACCATGAAATGCCCAAGCTGTAATTGCTAATGATCCTGGCAGGACGTCTGGGGCTGACACATCTTTGTTGTGCTACATGGTTGTGCGGCTGCCATCATGGATCGCTATCTTGCTCTGCTGGCATGAGGACAGCTAGCACTTCACAGCTCACACTTGCGCCTCACTCGCTTGCAACACTCTCAGCGGCTATCATCTTGGATCACTGTCTTACATTGATTACACATCAAAGCCGTGCGCCACTGTGCAGATTTCAACTTTATTTTGACCACCTGATAATTTGAAATAACAGAACCTTTATTATTCAATCAAAGTGGATAAAATCACATTGCGGCGGGCTCAGCTGTGTTCTTTTTCAATAGCTCATTTTTCTATTAACAGAATTCTGAAATAAACATGACATTTTGAAGTGCTATTCACAATCATTCGGAGTGAAGATCATTTATTGGAGGTGATAGAGAACATGCCAGCTAATCAGCACATGGATACATGATCCCTTCCTTTGCTTTTTCCCTCTTTGCTACTACTCTTACTTACATAATGCGACAACAGTAAGGGTGAGGCCTCTTCATTCTCCTCATAGTCGGGCCCCAGTGTTAATGTGCGGCTGCTCTACGTTCACAGGTACGATTCTGGTAAATAACATGCAGATCAACGGCCGTGCCCAGGACCCAGGCAGAACCATCTCACTGACGTTGCTGGACAACGACGACTACTGGGTGATTCTGGACGCACCAAGGCAGAGGCTCTTCCTCAACAGCACTGGGCGAGTCCTGGACAGGGATGTGAGTACAGGACTCTGATGGGGCTCTGTGGAGAGTTGGTCAGCACTGGGAATGAAAAATGAGATTTATGTGGGTGGATGTTTTGACATAAAACTATTTGCCATTGCTCATGAATATTAAGTTTCTCCAATGTGAGTTAATCTGACAATTAGAATTTTAATGAACACATAATTTTAGCAATAGAGCACAGGGGGGGACACCTTTAAGTTGGCGGTGGAAATGGCCAGATTTCACTGGGGCCCCAGCTGCCCTGCAGTCACTGGTAACCCAATAAGCATTGCAGATGCACTATATGCACCATCAGAACTAGGTCAATCTGGCCTTCTTAATTTTTGCAAAACCATTTAATTTTATCAATTTGTCACCATCTCTGTAATATCTGAGTTCAGTAAGAGGCCATACAGATGGTTAAGAAAGAAATGAATGGGACCAGAAAAATACTCAGAGGTTGTTTAATAAGTTTTATTCCTTTATAGCATTATGACTACCTTTTCTTTCTTTCTTTCTTTCTTTCTTTCTTTCTTTCTTTCTTTCTTTCTTTCTTTCTTTCTTTCTTTCTTTCTGTCTTTCTTTCTTTCTTTCTTTTTTTTAACAATTACTTTGTCTCAATTTTCACAAGTTTCAAAGTGCAGAACTCAATGCAAAATTCAATAGTCCTCCTAACTTTGGACCCGAAAGCACAAAATGGTATGCAGACTGAAAGAGACCTGTGTCAAATGAGGTAGTACTTGATGCAACAGGTTTATCCCAGCATCAGAGCATTGGATTTGCTCCTTGTCAAATTTTAGCCCTTGCTGCATTTTTAAATAAAATGGTCATTATAAAGTGGTGCTGTTGAAAAAAGATTTTTTTTAGCAAAGCAGAGTATGCACTGGTCATTTCCTAATATGTAGACTGTCCACACTGCAGTCGGAAATAGGTTTTTCAAGCTCAACTGTATTGATATTCCATTCAGTTTGGCTTTTTGCTTTAAGAGGTTTACACACTAAAAAATGGGTAAAGTACACATTCGACGTTATACAATATTGGTAAAATGAAATAACTGCAATGTTATTAGCTCACGACATTCAATATTCCTCATGATTCTCTCTTCTGACATCTCTGTCATTTTGTGCTTCTTGTGCTATTTTGATTCTTTGTCCACCTGACTTCTGCCTTCTGATAATGAACAGATAGGCAGGATGATATGTCACATCTGACATTTAAGATACATTTGCATATGCCAGTGCTTTATTGAAATAGGCATCATATGAAAATGATCTTGTACAGTAAGAATGCTATCCAAGGCCCTTACCGGAGCCGAATCATCATAATTTATTCCAATATCACAGATGTTCCTCATACTGTATATAATAACAAATCAGGATGCATAATGCAGTTCACGACTTGCTAGTCAGAGGCAAAGACAGTAAGACAGTTGTTTAGCTCTCAGTGACTATTGCTGTGAAATATGAGCAATCAACAAGAGCACACAAGAAAATAAACCTTTGGGAGAGAGACAGATTAGCTAGTTAGGCTGTGTTATCTAGCTAAATCCCCCTGGTTGTAAATTCAGGATATTCAAAACTGCCTGACAGGTAAATGTGGAGTTGACAAGTGGCATGCTTCTGTTCTCTAGTTTACTGTTGGCATTCAGGGGACAAAAACAGATTTACTGTTCAGTTGATTGGATATTTGGCGTCACATGTAAGCCTGCAACAGGTAATCCACAAATTCCATAGAAATCTAGAATGTTTGTTGTTTGGAAATTGGGATGGGAGTTGGGACTAATTTAGGGAGATGCATGTACATACCACAGCTGCATGCAAATGCACATAGAAGTAGGCTAAAAACAGAAATGTGTTTGCTTTGCACTTTCGCAAAATCCACACAGATCCTCTAGTAACGATCGAAAACGCTGTCGTATGCATGCCAGGCCAGTAGGTGGTGGTGTAAATTTGCCACTCTCTATTATCTCTATTTGTCTGATCTCTAGTATCATTTGATTCCTCTGATTGCATCTCTTGTTGATATCTATAAATACATGCTTTTAATGTACTGTTCAAACCCGTGTGACCAACCCATTTCTTGGTGATTTTTGACTTGATTATACGTTTAATCTCAGCCTTACTATACTTTACAGACATATTTATTTCTCTTTTTCATGTTTTTACAATTGCATATTTATTTGCCAATTCATTACCATCCACATCAATACGTGCAGGAATGCCCATGAATCTAATTTCTATTCCTGCCCTCATGATTTTGAATATTGTTTGAGCTATGTCTAATAAAATGTCTTGTCTTGTTTCTGACTCCATGTATTTAATACTTGTTAGTGCACTACTGGAATCAGACATTGCTATTGTTTCTTACAGTGCGGGTTGAAAACTTAATAGCCATGTGTGCGGCCCCCTTGTCACAGTTTTCAAAAGAGTTGTGTATTGCCTGTCCCCATGACGATGGGTTGTGTTTTCAAAAGATTTCACCCCGCTTTCAAAAGTTTTTTGCAGTTTCAGGCCACCAAAAAGCCATTGTCATATGGACAAAAGGCCAAACTGCAACAAAAGGTTTTTGTTTTATGCAAAAATCGCTGTTGTGGAAACGGCCTCTAAGTTGTCAGCATCATTGTTTCTTCCAGTTGATGAGACTCTGATCCACTTCCATTCATTCCCAGGGCCTTGCCTGAAATAATACTCCACTGGCTAGGAAATCAGAGCAATATTTGTCTTCTGCCTCAGAGGTACTTGATTTTATGGGCTGATGTGCTTCCGCTTTTAAGTTACCAGTCAGAGGTCTGCATGGTGCGATCCTCCCTGCAGGTCCAGCAACAGTTGTTTGAAGTGCAGATTTGTTTTTTTTAAGGCTGTGAGCAGGTGTTTGTGACTATATTGGAATGCATTGTCAAGGTGTGGGCTGAATTTAATAGTCTCATTGTTTATTATGTCAGACATCTGTGTGGCGGCTTCTCAAGAGCGGCCACAGAAACGGCGTATGTGTTCTTGGCCTGTTTGTTTAATCTGATCACACTCAGCATTTATGGATATCTTTTATGGGGCTTTTCAATTAGGACTCAAAAATGATACGCTGTGAACTGTGATGATAACTCACTGAATGTGGAATACAGATTGCAGGCTGGTGGGCAGTCTTCATACAACGGCTTACCGGAGTGGCCCGGTGCAGACCTCTATTATCAGTAGCCATCTTTTTTTTTTTTTTTTTTTTTTTTTTGATATTATATGTTAGCACATCGATGCATGGTTCCACTCAGACTGTTTTTGCTCTGGACTGTGAGCAATCAACGGATAAAAAAATAGATAAACATATATATGTATATATTTTTTTTATTAAGTCTCTGTTCCATTGAAATATATGTTACCGTGGAGAATTTATACTTCAAAGCCATATTAGGCAAGGCCCCAGAAATGAATGGCAGTGAATTAGGACCCAGATGGCTGGTACAGGAGGAACCACGATGCTGACAACAGACTGTCAGGGGCACTTATGTAGCTTGTGTAGTTGAAGGTGCATTTACACTTCAGTTAAAACTTTCTTTTACCAAAACGAAATATCAGTTTAAAACTACAGATTCTTTTAGGAAATAAATCAGTGAAACTCCCATTGTTATCATCCCTCTAGCTCACTGATGAGTCTGAATCTAGTAAGTTGGCTAAGATTCTATTTGACTGTGATGGTTAAAATTGCAGCAAGGTCAAACAATCTCTGTTTACAGTCTATTCTGAAACAAGGATCAAATTAATTAAACTAAAACTGGTTTGCTGGTGGTTTACTGGTTTGCTGGAAAACAGTAATTTTGCAAGGTTGCCTTGCAGCAGAATTTCAAAAAGTCTTTCACAATGAAAACCTTAAAAAAAAAATCAAAAGAAGCTTCAAGCATTTACTGGGCTCGGCTGCTTTGAAGGTCTTGGAATAACTGGCAATTCAAGATGTGCCAAAAGTTTTCCTTAGCAGATGTGTCGAGGAGATATCTAAACAAGATACTATTTATGGCCAACACCTCTCTTCCATCTTGCTTTGTGCTTTGAGCAGCATCATTTGTATTCTCTATCATATTCTTGCTGTGCTTGTTGTTTTGTGGCTTCGCCCATGTTTGCTGGATATATTTGAGACCAGTGCCCTGGCTTGAAGCCCATGTAGCACCTCACTACTCATTGTTACAGAGGATGTATTGAAGTTGCTTTGGAAATGTAAGATATTGTATTGTTGGAAGAACAAAGGTATATAATGGCCTGTTATGTGCCCATTCAACTGGGTTATGGCAGGAAGTTTGCAAACAATTGTAGTCACATTAGTTATATGACTCACTGTCTTTGTTGCTCTCTCTCCCCACCTCGGTCTCTTCATCTGCCTCACTTTCTCCCTCTTTCTCTCTCTCTCTTACTCCCAGCCCCCCAACTTTATCACGACCATCGTGGTTCAGATCCAGTGCACCAATGAGCTGATTGGTACTGTCATTTTCCACGAGGTACGGATCGTTGTGAGAGACAGGAATGACAACACGCCTCAGTTTCAGCAGCCACGCTACTATGTTGCAGTGAACGAGGTGAGGAAGAGTGTCCTGCTGTCCTGAGCTTATTACGCAACTCAATTATTTAGCAACATGACTCTGGCTGCAGTGTAACAGTGTTTTGTAATATTTATTCAAGAGAGATAGCTGTTAGCATTAATGCACACACAAACACACATATGCAAAAGCAAACAAGCAGCTTACAAAATCATCTGCAAACATGACTGGTTTCTTCATCTTATCCCATATGCATCATGATTTAAATGATATATTGCTATGGTGTGTGGGGAAACATTGCTATTGCTAGGCCTTGATCTTTGAAATATTGTTTCTTTTTTCTCTTCTTTTTTTTCTTAGAGAAAATTATTGTTGCCATAGATTTTTTTTTTCTGTAAGTGTTAGCCACATATCTTTCTCCCTTGTTTTTGTGAGCTGTACCCATAAAATGAAGTGGTCTTTTGACAAACCATTGCTTGATAAACATAGGAAACCCTTAATGGCAAATAAATAAAGAAATATAGAAATAATAATATTCTTTTGATGACTTTGTAAGCTCAGATTTGTGTCATGTGCTTATAACAACTTCATTAGTGCTGTCTTGAGCTCGAAGTGAATTTAAGATCTTTAGTAATTGGAGGAATGAAAACATTAGTATATAGTAGATAACAAAACCAGATGTTATTGTTTTCAGCAGAATCATGATACTCTCCACTACCCCTGGCAGAAAGTGCCACCTCCCACGCCTGCAGAGAGAACTTGTCTACAAAAGTTGAATTTCATAACAAGCTCCTAACTCCTATCATGGCAGTGAAGAGACAAACCAAATACTGGAAAGTCTAGCAAAATGGATTCACACGTGGATGTGCATGTCCACCTGCTCCTCTCATCTGTCTCTCTGATGAAGTTTAGTTTTGAATAGGAAAGTACATTCTCTTCTGAAAGTCAGTTTTGAAGTCCAGGAGAAAAAGATATCATGTAAAATGTGGGTTTAGCTTAGCTTTTCCATTTCATCTGCTTGGCTTCCTCTTCATATAGTGTGTGTGTGTGTGTGTGTGTGTGTGTGTGTGTGTGTGTGTGTGTGTGTGTGTGTGTGTGTGTGGTGTGTGTGTGTGTGCCAGTGTTGACAGAATAGATTGGTGTTTATCAAAGTTAATGTAATGAGAATGCTATGTACTGTCAAAAAGAGAGCTTACGGTTATTTAACTGATGCCAGCTTTGGGTTATAGGCCATTTTGCACAGGTGTAGGGCCTTTTTACCAAAGTGCTTTGCATTTTAAAGCAGGTCTCTGATGTTTGGCATAAGCTAGATTTGGATAGTACAAGAGCTGCTAAATATCTAAAGAACCCTTTGGTTTGTACAATCCAAGACTTTGGTCAAAATTAGCAGAATAATCATGTAGTTCTTGCAATCCGTAGCACTGTAGGCTGCCGGCCTGCACTCACTACACTCCTCTGCTAACTGAAGATGTTGATGTCAGTGCAAGGTCACGATGCATATAATGATGTGTTTTTTTTTTACTGGATGACAGAGATTTGGGCTAATATGATGCATCTGTTTTAGACTAGGAAAAGCCAGGTCCATGCCAGTGCTAAGTCATTCAAAAGGCTTACAGGGAGAAGCCCTGAGGCAAAGCAGAATAAATAAATAAGAATGTATATATTTATAGAGATGCTCATTACACACTTTTTAAAGCACATCTGTTGAGATAGACAGAAAAGGGTTAAGGATCTGCCTGCCAAGTTCTGGACAGCCGTGACTATCATCTCCTTTGTTCACACTTCTGTGCATTGCGGGTTCAGAATTCTTGTCAGTGTGCATTACCAGAGTAGTATACAGCTGCCCCAACAGTGGAGTGAGTCATTCCCCACCGCTGTCAGCTTCTCCCCTGAGTGAACTCTCTTGCCCACTGCCCGGTCCTATGGACTTCTCCGAGGGCTCAGAAGAGAAACAGCGGTTTTCATACTCACTTTTTGTTATTCTGTCAGCAGTGTGCGCCTAACGCTTCAGAGCTGCTGCTGACTCCAACATACATGTACATATAATACTTTGCTGCATAAAAGGTGTTGTACTTCACTCACAGAATGATGTTTAATATGTCGATGTTCTTTTCCTGCTGTCATATTTTTCCTTTAGCTCACGCCAGTTGGAACGACCATATTCACAGGCTTCTCAGGAAATAATGGTGCTACAGACATTGATGACGGGCCCAACGGGCACATAGAATACGCCATCCAGTACAACCCCAGTGACCCGGTATATGGACTAGTCGCACCATAAATAAATACACTCTTTGGCCAGCGGCATGTATATTTCTTCTACAATGATCAGACTATTCCTCGCCTCACCTCTTTCCAATTCTCTCTCTCTTTCAGGTGTCTAACAGGACAGTGAGTGTTGCCAACACCCTTTCAGGACACATTATACTGGCAGAGAGGCTAAACTATGAAGAGAGAACTCGCTACCTGGTCATAGTGCAAGCCAATGTAAGTCTGCACAGCTGCACAGACACTATCACTTCTGAATGTAAGTGAGAAGGTGTGTACCAGTGTACCAGTCAGCACTGAATATGAGCTGATTATAAATGGGCCCTGATTTGTACTTTTTTTCCTGTTAAGGTTGTCTACCTTAGCATTGGCCTTGAGCTGCAGAGGACTCTTTATGCTAGTGAACTGATACCACAACCTCTAGTTAGTATTCAGTGGCTGCAGCTGCACCCAGAATTTTTCATTTGTAGCATGGAATTGGAACACTCAAGGACCCGTTTTTCTCCTGGCCTAAGAGGGTGAATACATTTTTTCACCATATTTTGGCCCTTTAGGTTATTTTAAGGAGCAGATGTTTTGAGCATATAGTCAGTAGTTTGCTCCTTTGCTGAGTACAGGTCCTTGTACTGCATAATCCCTTTTATGAATACCGTTTCAGTGCTATCCTTCTACATTTTCTATGTGCTCCATTCTCTTATCACAGTGATTCAATCATGTATATTCACAGGTAGCTCATAATTTTTCAAAATACCTTATCAGGTTTATGTGAAGAGGAAGGCCAGTTTCTTTTTACTTATTGACAAGTAATTAGAGATTTCTATTCTGGTAATCAGTGAGGGCAGATCACTCAAACATATCATATCTCATTTATTCACTCTTACCTAACCCTCAGCTAAAGTTGTTTGCGGTTAGAAAATAAGGCAGAAAAGGGTGATCCCTTCAGGATGTAATTATTATTTACCTTATTGTTTGCATAATGATGGAGGTTGTCTTTGGGACTTTCTGAGATTGCCATAGTATTTGCATATCAGAACAGATTTGCATATCACAGTTGATTTAATTATGGATTTTACCAAAAGAAGGGCATTTTCCATCACTCTCATGAGGCAATGTGACCGAGAAAATACTGTAAAACAAGTAACCCGAATGATGCCATTTTAGCCCTATGAATTACAATGAAGGTGTTAGGCAATTTTATGATCACTTCCTGTGAGCCTTACCCATGTTAATTAGCCAGCAAAAGTCAGTTTGTAAACCAAGCGGTGTGCACGGCAAGACTTTTGACAAGTACTTGAATTAAAGAATAGCAAGGTTGGGATCCAAGCTTTGCTCACCTTAAGAAGTTAAAATGAAGCTACTAAGGACAGCTGTGGATTCAGGACATCTTAGATCATATTTAAAATGAGAGAATATGAAAGTCACAGAACCTTTTTGATGAGCATCTCCAAGTCTGAGGTCATGGTTGTCTGCCAGAAAAAGTGGTGGAGTTCAATTATCTCAGGGTCTTGTTCACGAGTGAGTATACAATGCTCTGGACAGTCATATCGGGGTGTCCATTGACTGAAATCTATTTGATCTCGCATGAGAACGCTGTTTCTTAGACACTTTTGTACGAAGGGGCCATTTGATGATATAATCAAACACTGATGAAGTGAGAGTGAAAATACCCAGTTATTTTGTTAAGATGGGTTCACACAGTTAATTCGATTGAAAGTCAAATTTTTGTCTGAATGAAAAATGAGAAAGAATGACTGTATGTTTGCTCCCCCATTAATAAAAGTGGGCATGTAGTTGCTCCCTTTGCTCCACTGTTCAAGCATGTATGTAAAGTGTGTTTATGATAATTGCAAAAAAGTCTATCAGTACCAAGAAAGCTAGAGAACTTCCCTCTTGTATCTGTTCCCATAAGAGCGCCATTATTGCAGCTAACTAGACATGCTGTTGCCCTTTTTTTTCTCTGTGTGATTGAAAATAACCATTTTTTTAAAAATGTTTGCTAGGCTGAAACAGTGATACTGTGGCTCACTAGTCAAAGTATCCAATTCAGCAAGAAACCAAAATCGAATTTTGCAGAAGAGCAAATACTGTACACCTGATTTATTTATTACCCATTTTAAATCTTAGATTAACTGTAGCTGGTTGACTGGCATGTTTGCCAGTACATTTATTAGTAACCATGGCAATGGAGCTCATCAACCGATCTGCAGGTTAATGTGCTCTCACTCACTCCAGAGGTCTATTAGGGGAATGCCAGAGTCATTTAAAGTTTGAATCTACAAAGTAAAGTTTGACTGTGGGAGTTCAACATGTAGACAATACATAGATATACAGGCGTGGTCAAATCTCACACCACTGCAGACCAGATGGAACAATGCTCTCTAACAACTAACCTCTCTTTTCATCTTTTAAAGCTATTCTCACACACGCACACATACACACAGACGTGCATGTCCTATCAAGAGAAAAGAAGAGAATATTTCTAGGGCATGAAACATTTCTTCACAGCAGATATCCTCAAAAATTCCCTCTCCCAGTATTGCTGCTTCCCAGAGTGGTTTTCTGAGAAGTGAGCAGCACAGCACTTTCAAGCCTCACATTGTCAATGTAACTGAACTCTGACACAACCAGCACAGAGTTCTAGTAAATACCATGTCTTCCCTCTCCACTCTAGCCGTCCTCTGGCAAGAGAAAATGAAAGCTCCCTGGAGGACCTCTTGCCAGGCTAAATGTCTGAGACTTTTGCTCCCTCATCCTCCAAGGAGACAGAAAGAGAAAAGGAGATGGCCTGTCTGCTGCATGATTATCTGTCCCACAGTACTACACCTTTTCTATTATATCAGAGAGTTATCTTTCACCACTGCTTGTTAGGAGGAAATGATTATGGCTAAAGATTAGGGTAATTACTGTTAAGCCTTCTTCTAAATAAAGGTAAATTGAGCCCCTCAGTTCTCAAACAAAAAGGTTCTGTGACATTCATATACACTAATTTTAAACATGATCTAAGATGTCCTGAATCCACAGCTGTCCTTAGTAGTTTCATTTTAACTTCTTAAGGTGGGCAAAGCTTGGATCCCAACCTTGCTATTCTTTAATTAAAGTCAAGTACTTGTCAAAAGCCTTGCTGTGCACAATGCTTGGTTTACAAACTGACTTTTGCTGGCTAATTTATATGGGTAAGGCTCACAGGAAGTGATTACAAAATCGCCTAATGCCTTCATTGCAATTCATACTGTTAAAATGGCATCATTCGGGTTACTTGTTTTGCAATATTTTCTCGGTCACATTGCCTCATGGGAGTGATGGAAAATGCCCTTCTTTTGGCAAAATCCAAAATCCATAATTAAATCACACTTCAGGTATGAGCCTGAAGCAAGAAGTGTTTACATGTGAGAGATAGTATTTCTTCTCCCTGCCGATCTCTAAGGGCTGATCATAGATCGGTGCGTAGAATAAATGCTATGAGGGAAATGACATACAAGAATATCACTAAAAAGCCTCAAAAACCACCTCCTGGGGGCTGAAGAGGCTGCAGCCGAGCTCATGCTGATGCCTCTCCACCAGGCCCCTGATGGCTTCCTCTGCCAGCCTCATGATCTGAGGCTCTCAGCAGAATACACACATTGAAAATAAGCTGAAATGCACTTCAGTGGATCTCTGGGACATCGGCACACACTAACACCATGTAGCTTCAGTGATAACTCATGACAGATAAATGTGACTCAGTCAAAACAGGGGCTGTCGGCCTCTGGGGAGTCCAGCACCATGCTGACTTTGAATTTGATGTCCCTTATTTTTAGGCTGACGCTCATCTGCCATGTCTGAAACAAGAAATTAGATGGAGTATTCAGATTTGACATATTTACAGGGTAAATCTAGTATTATTCAGTCATTTACTCCAAACTCAGTCTCTGCATGATAAAGTTCTCACCAGCATGAGGAGAGGCTGGACCTCAGTTTCCTCCTGGTCCTCCAGTGAGAACCTCCACAGTCTTCAAACAGAAATCTTTTCTTTACTTTTGCTCTGTTGCCTAATTGTTAGAGACAGATGAACTTTCCTTGAGCAGATTTAGTGGATGACTTTTTGTAAGTCTCACCTTTCCCTGAGAGATTTTTTGCTCTTCTCCACCAGTCTCAGCTGTCAGATGGGACAGGGGTTGCTTCTGCTGCTGGAGCCACAGCATGTGTACCATCATTTTTTTTCTATAGGACAACAGAGGACACCAGAGCTCATAAGCATGAGATACACATTGACCAGAATTCATCAGGTGTTTTATTAAGGTTAGGAGTCAAAAACTGTAAGAGTTACTATTTCCTCTCCCAGCCAGTCCATGGATGTTCTTGTTCTCCAAATGAAAACAAAGGCCGCTAAATAGTCAAAACTTCCTCCAACATATTGCAACTACTGAGTCGATGTAAGAGCGCTGCAAAACAGCTGATACTTGCCGCACAAATGACCTGTTTAGATTTGCTCTGTGTTTTCATGCAAAGCAAAATGGACCTCTTGTTGTTTAGTGAATGGCAATAGAAGTCAGCGCTTTATGACACAGAGAACCTGTTTGGTTCTGCTACACAGGCAGAGATGAGCAGAGAAAGTGTGTGTGTGGCCATGAAGGGCAAGATTAAAGGATTTGCTTTAGCATTCTTGGTTTACTCACATAGGTATTTTTTTTAATTTATTTATATATATATTTTTTTTTTAACAAGGAATCAGTTTCATCTTATTGTGCATCCAAACACCATAGTTCACTGTAGTACGGAGTAGAGTTGATTGCTTTGTAGTGCAGTAAATTGTCAAATGAGGTTTTCCTGTTTCAAAGAGCTCATTCATTCATTCATTCATTCATTCATTTCCCTGCAATTTATTATCTCCAGTTCACCTGTCTTGCATATCTTTGGACTGTGGGAGGAAGTGGAGTTCAAGGTGGAAACCCACACATACATTTAGGCCAGGGGATGGTCATACACATTTAAAATTTTTGTTTTGTTTTGTTTTGTTCTCCACATTACCCTATCCTGGATGGTAATCATCACATTCAGAGCAAGACACCGACCCCTCATCACACCCGCTTGTTCTTCATTATTTTTAGACCTAGATGAATGAAATCTTGAACTATTTAAGAAAAACATTTTTTTTTCCTCTACCTGTCCCAGCTAAGTTACTTTTTAAATTATGCCAAGCAGTGTGAGCTTTCGAGGTGACATTTTTATTGTGTGTTATGAGTGTATTCATGCATGATTCACTTTAAAGATTACAGCAGCTGCTTTGAAGAATTGTAAGTCTTTCTATGAGTGCAGTAATGCCATTGCAGCAAATATGGTGGGACTTTTAAGCAGCAAAACTAAAAACTGTTATAAACTTGACAGGATAGAGGAGACTCTCCAGGGGAAACATAATTAACATTAGATCCTGACCATTTCTGTTGGCGTGTCTGGAGATATAAATAATTAAATAAGTTACACCGCTGTGCCTCACGTGTAATTGCGCACAGCCTCTCCCTTAATAGGGAAACAGTTATTGTTTCTGCTGCGGGGGGATCCCAGCAAGTATTTAATAAACTGAAAAAAAAAAAATAAATAAACCCTAACCCATCCGTTATTAATCAGAATGTCAGTGTTAATATTAATGTTAATGTTAATGTTAATTTTTATGAACCAAACCACTGCAGATCTGCAGATTATCTGCAGTGCTTGTGGATATGGCTGCAATCTGTGCATCAAATAGCCTCTGCATGATGGAGATATAGTGCGGCGATAATACATGAAAGTCAAGTGTTTTGCGATTATACAAGATATCCACAGTTAATCAAACCTATTACAGATACGAGACCAAACTGAACAAGAATATTTTATTGATTATACACAGAAAATTGTTTTGCCCCTGAAAGGTCAATCCTTTGTATCACTTGGAAAGGATCAAGAAAAATATATACAGTGTTTTGGTCAGAGGGAGGGTCAGCAGTATTTACCCCTCTTTCTAAATAAGGTACAGTCCCTTCAGTCGCCTGGGAAGGAAGAGACGAGCTCATGCTTTATTTTTAAATCAGCCTGATGATGCCAGCCCAGTGTTTAAGCCAAAATAATAATAAAACAGAGCTTATTTCTTTGTTGTAACGAGTGGCGAGCAGTTTGAATGGAGTGGATTGGGGGTGAAATCTGTGTTGTGCAAAGAGCAATAATCAGCGGAGCGGCTGTGAACGGCTGTGAGTGGAGGAGAGGAGAGAACAGAGCGCTGTGTGAGCGAGGAGTGGAAATCCTGACCGCTCCACTCCACTCACTACCGCTGGTATCCTGTAGATTATAGGTCTTACTTTATAATGTAAAAGACAGTGTTCTGCTAAGTAGTACTGTAGTGTTTTATATATATAATGAACCCTACCCTATGAAGGGTTTATGAATGGTTTATAATTAGGTTGTAAAGACTATAGATCATTAATAAAAAAGTTATAACAGTTTTCATAAATTGATGCAGGCTCACTATTTGGCAAGATCAAGTTACTGCTCCACTGCATCTGTACAGTTAAATCTCAGCTGGCTCCTTTCACTGCACAGGAGCAGCGGCCTTTTCTCCGAGCTCTTCCCGGATGTCTGAGCTCCTAACCCCATCCCTAAGGGTGAGCCCAGCCACCCTGAGGAGGAATCTCATTTCCGCCCTTGAATCTGCAATCTCATTCTTTCGGTCACTACCCAGAGTTCGTGACCATAGGCCAGAGTTGGAACAATCCGATGAGCTTTTAACTCTTAGTTCAAAGAACATCTGTGGTCACCATTGAAAAGACGCTAAAAACAGGCTCAGAAGAGAAAGTTTGTGTACCGACTATTTGTAGGTGTTGGTTGAACGTTCATATTTAGTTGTTGTATTTTTTAGTTGTTTATATACACAATGAGAATTCAGCAGCTATATACATTAAATATGATGAAAAAAGTGGAATATTTTATAGATTACCAGTCCAAGACACTTTATGTTATCATAAATTTTACTCAGATGAATGGGGAATCAAACAAGTGGTCTCCAGTGATCATCCTTTTTGTGTTGAATACAGTTACATACCAACGTAATATTATAAGTCAGCCACTGCGTACAGTAGTACGTTATGACATGCTAATCAAATGTGCACACTCTCATAATGATGACATGCATGGTTTATGAATTGTGAAACACATGGACATCAATGAAGCCCCATCCACTCCCATTGTATTTATAGGTCAGCAGATGGATACAGTAGAAACACTTCAGCCTTTTAAATGCTCAGTATTACATGCCGATCAAACATGCACACTCTTATAACCCTGAACAAATACATGCAAAATCAATCAGTTGGCAGCAATCACACACATTTTCCTCAGGAAATGCTCCTTTTCTAGTTTTTATTATTTTTTGTTTGTTTGTTTTGTTTCAACTGGCAAGGCTACAATAGCAATTTGGCTCCAAAATACAGCCTCAAAAAGTTGCCCTCTCTCCCTTCCCTTCATGTAGTGATCAACTCTCCACGACCACTATGTTAGTTCGCCCACTGCTGGAGAGCGGCTGTGGCAGGAGCAGCAGGGCTCAGCACAGCTCTGCTCCATTTATAGAGAAATAAGACAGCAGGAGGTGAGTCTGTGTTACTGATCATTTGGTTTCCCGCAGGGTTTAAAAAAGCGGGTGTTCCCACGCTTGCAGACTGTATCTAAGTCTGCATGAATGATTTGAATAGAGTTTGGCTTTTTCTTCACAAACGTCAGGTCAAACTCCATTCAAAAGCCTTGCAATTTAATGTTGCCGGTAAAAATACATGACAGGCAAAACATGACGTAAGACCTTTTATAGATGGTATAAAAGGATGGTATCTTGTAGAAAATTTGGCATGATGTGATTCAAAGAACAGCACTTTTATAACTGAAAACATAACATTGGTCACTTCAGTTGCTTACAAATATTACAGTTACATTCACATATCTGTCTTATCCTACATATTAAGGGTACCTTAGAAAACAGAAAATGAGTGAAAAGGGATACTCTATGTTTAATTCATGTACTTCAAAGAGGAATCTTTCTCATCCTGAATACCATATTTAATGGTAAAAGTATAATATCTTCTTTGTTTGATGTGTCTTTCAGTTTTACAAAGTTGACTTTCAAGTGAAGAAATCAACACAGAAATGAGGAGCATTTTGTTTTATGTAGTGTCTTATAATCCAAAAAAAAAAAAAATTACACTTTCCCCTTTTCATTAAATTAAAACCAGATGTACTTTATATGGTAATACCTAGCCTCCACTATAGGCTTCTTTCAGTTACTCAAATCCCTGACTACAATTACATTTGCTACCTAGAACAACCCACCGCCCTCGCACACACACAGACACACACACAATCAAAATTTCTGTCCCACTTCTACATAAAATCGAGTGCCTATGAGACCTTTTAATGCACATGTACTACATGCAATTATGAACTACTGGTGTGCTCTGTTTCAAACATCTCCTGAAGGAGTTAAGAAATGTTTTTTTTGTTTTGTTTTGTTTTTTCCCATCTTTCTGCAGTCAGATTTTAATTTACTATGAACACTGGCATATTGCCAGAGCTGGCTGGCATCTCTGATCTGATTTAGGTCCTTTACTCTTAAGTGTGTGTCATAGTGCCACTGACAAAGGTGCTTTTTCTTCTTAGACTAATACCTCAGTAATTTCCTCACTTTTAAAAAATCCTAAATTAATTGTCAAGTCCATCAGGATCAGACAGGGTTTATTAAAAATAGATGAGCTGCTGACAATCTGCCTCACTCTCTGCATATCTTCACTTCAGCACCGATATCATATCTCCTTGTGGTTTCCTTTCACTGGATGCAGAAAAGGCATTTGATCGCATTGAATAGCCTCTCTTTGCCTATGTGCAACTTTGAGTCACCTAAAGAAAAAAAAACTGAATTTCAATCAGCAGAGAAATTACATTTTAATGAAATAATAATTAAGAGCAATGTAGGAATGGACACAGTTAAGACATCCACCCACAGAGGACACAGTAAATTGTCTACATGCCTTTTGATTGGTCTGTCATGCTATAGAAGCACTTTATAAACCCTGCTTTGGAAAAGAGCTATGTCAATTAAGTGATTAGTATTAGAAGTAGTAACAATATTACAAAAGTAGTGACAGGGGAAGCTCGTTCAAGGGACACATGGCAGGTTAACACTATCTTTTGCCTGAAACAGAAGATAAAGTGTTACCCTTTGCAGGACTTACCCCTTCAATGAAATGTCAGCTGGAACAGAGCTTGGACAAATACTCTGCAAATCCCAGCCATCGAGTGATCCATTTTAACTTTAGACTTTATACACTCTATTATACCCCTCTAAAATTATTCCAAATGGGAAGAAAACCTGATCCACACACAGCTCTCTTTGTCCCAGCAGCATCTGGGGTACTTTTATACACATGGTTTGGGACTGCCCAGAGCTGCACACATACTGGTGAGCAGTGGCCCATGAGCTGTTTCAGATGCTACGCATGCCTAGACCCTGTAAGCCTAGTTTACTGTTGCTCAGTGTTGGTGCTTGCTTTAAATTTAAATTTTTAAACAGTGACACAGTGCACTTTCTGGTCTTACTAAAAGGCTGTAGCTGTTTGATGGAAGCCTGCTCACTCCCTGTCATTATCTCAGTAGGTTCTGTCATTCAGTGATATTGCTCAGCTGGAAATGGCCTTTGTTCAGAGACAAGGTGTTAAACTGCAGAATTACAGTATGTGGGTTGATAATTAAACATTTATGGCCCTGGATCAAAACTATGCCAGATATATCACATGAGTAATATGTATTTCTGTTTCCTAGCGTTTTTGAGGTGGGTGGATGATTGAGCTCTGGGGTCTAGGGATTGGGAAAA